>WMED01001170.1:16758-27180 GCA_019650415.1 Pipa parva
CCCCCCCCCCCCAGCAACATCTTCTCCCTGATTTTTTCTCTAAACGTCTTCTAACGTTTTCTAACAATAAAATTTGTTTAAAGCGTCTGATATTTAGAGAGATTGCCAGTCACGTTTTCTAAATTTATATTAGGATTACCCACACGGATTTTTATTTATTAAAGTTCTCTGCACCCGAGAAAAAACAAAATCTCCTAGAAAATAAATGCAATTAAAAGGACAGCCAAATGTGAAATGCATTAACATAGAAACGTTTAGGTTTGCGCCCATATATATGTTCAAATACTTCGCGTGTCATGTAAAACTACATTTGGTTTAAAGGGGAAAAAAATGTTTCAAACGATCGTCATAAATATTATGGGCTTGTGTTTGTTTCAAGATAATACCAGCCTTTTAACGTTGTCATGTGAGGCCTTTCTTTGAAAGAGTTGGTTTGGGCCATGGGTGAGCCCTTATTTTGTTAATAAAATATTTTGTTATAATAAGTTGCAGTGATATGAATGAGAGAAAAGGTGGGCCAAGCTCATTCCCAACAGCTTTTCCTACCTCATCTCTCAACACGTCACAAATGTCGCTCATTTATCTTTGTCGGAATCTTTAATTATTTACTCAAAGGAATTGTTAAAAAATCTCTACCTGAATAATAAATATTAAATGATATGGTGCTCCAATTAGCTTCAGCCAACCCCCCCCCCCCCCATCAACTGCCTTTTGATATGTTGTAGAATAGATTTTTTTTTAATCTAACAATGAAAAATGCCGATTTGAAATTAATTTTTTAGAGAATAAAAGCCAATAAAAAATAAAAAAATGAAATGAAACTATGACAACAGAATGTGTATACATTAACATTCATAGTGGTTATAATAATAATAATAAACATCCCTTTGCACGGTCACAGACCATTCCTGGGATTTAAACAGTATGAAACCAAAACTAAAGATTTAGGATAACACGTGAGTCATTATTCATCGCCGTCAAGTGATCTGCTTCTGTAGGGAAAAAAAATAGAACGAAATCGAGGAAATATTACCGACGGCAAATGATCGATTAAAATATGATGACGATAATAACGTGTGGCTTTTTATAGTCTGTGGACAACGGAGGGTGCTGTTAGCCTCTCAGACTACGTTGTAAAAGCCCCCCCCCCCCCCAAAAAAAAAGCAACATTTTGTAATATTTCATGGAAAGAGATTGGTGCAAATAGAGGTTTAATGAGCATCAAAAAGAAAAAAGGGGGTAAGAGTTTGAGTGGAGGGTAGCTTTAGGCTGCTGTGAACTCTCCTTGAACCGAGATTGCAGTCATATGCTCATAAATCACTGGCACACAGACTCCGCCATTCACTGATAGACTATTTGGGTCCAGCTTACCTTAGCAGCCTCTGACAAGCAAACCACAAGCAGACATCCTAGATTTCCACTTCAATCAATAGGCAGCGAATCCCCTCTGACAGCCCGGTACTGAGCATGAGGACCCGGGCAGGAGCCCAGCAAGGTGAGAGAGGCTCCTATGGCACAGCAGAGCGGGGAAAAGGATCCGTGCTAATCTCAGGGCTTTAAATGGACAAGCTGAGCTTCAAGGCTGCCCTATACACCGCCCTACTCTGCTAACAATGGCCTCTGCTTCTTCTGAGCGGCAGTAACATCCAGGCAAAATCCCCAGCTTGTTCCTTCACTTTCTGATAATTCCCCCCAAAAATAAGCGTTTTGCATTTACACCACAAGTCATCGGCTGTTATTGCTCTAAACACAGCGTCACCACTGAGGGATTATGCTAATTACAGACGTGGACAGAGGCCTAGTCTTGGAGGTAGCAGAGCTTTTCTCTTCCTACTGCTCAATTAGGTGCCAATCTATGCTAATAGGCCGTTTGAACTCACCTACAGTGAATGTTATAGTCAGGGCTTTTTATCCAAGGGGGATCTAAGCTCTCTATACAACACGTCCTTAACCCTTTGGGCGTCACGTGTGCGAGGAACCCAACATTTGAGCGCTGCGCGCAAAAAAGGGTTAAAGAGCAAAGCTGTCGCTACTATAGACCTCTGCGCAGAAAACTGCGCAATGATTTGCGCCCTGTCACTAAGCGACCCGGTTAACCCTTTCATTGTTTTTATTGCAGGCATATATATATATGAGCTGCTTGATGGTTCTTGAAGTAATATTAGTATTATATTACAACTGCGATGCACTGGTTAGTGAAAGTAGCAAAGGGTTGCTTAATAGTGTTTTTGTAGCTACAGTAAGGATTGGTCAAAAGTTTGGCAATGCTTGTAAAACACGTGGAATAAATACATAAGGAGGGGCACACATGGAATGCTTAAAAACGAATTGAGTGCTTGTTAAAAATAAACACATGAAAGCACCCACCTCCCCTCTCAGCACTCACACACAAGGCCAGTCTCTCTCATAGCCTAGCAGATGCATTAGAAACACTATAACCCAGGCTTAGAGCGAGCTAAATCGACTTTCTGAATTCCTGGTACTGCTGTCATCTGGTAGAATAGAAGATTTATAGTAAATTATCTGCACAGAAAGAAACCTATACTGGACACGTTTAACCTCCTCGCTGCCAGATTGTCCAATTCCCTACATTTCTTAAAACAGAAAAGTATAAACGCATGTTTGTTGGTGTTGTGTGATTTTTTAGGGGGGTGTTGGGTACAATCGTGCTTAGAGACCCTAACCAGACCTGTGGGAGATTCTTGTTAAGTCCCTAAGCAAACATGTGAGGTGTTGTTGCCTTTGTAGTTGAACTTTTTTTTTTAGGGCAATGTACCGCCCACATTCTTGCTAATGTCCTGGGTTACTTCGGTGGCACATCTGGCATGGAGTCCTGCGCCAGGGAAAGAGAGGCAATGTAGTTTGTTCCCAAGCTGTTTGAGCATGCCTGGAGTATGACAGTGAAAGCTGCCTTAAAAACCTGTGTTCAAAGCTTCCCCTAGTGTCATTCTGAGGAATTCTCACTGTACATGGCATTGAAGTGTTTTCAGCATTCAGTCTTAACTTCATCATTGCAGATTACCACAATACTCACATTGTGTTCCAGTTATCTAGAAAGAACTTAAAGGACCAGTAACAACTGAGAAAGATATTTGCTATTTGGATTGGCATGTAAATTACTCTATACAGTACTATAGTAAAATGTCATATTTGAAGCTGATGCCTTATTTTTTTTTCATTAATTTGTCTTGTCTTTCTCTCTGCTAGTTGTGGCCAATAGGGATTTCTGGGAAACTTTATGAATATGTATTATTTAAAGTATCATAGCAAACAGTTGGACTAGGTGGAGTTTGTTTACTTTACAGATACAACATGGCTGCAACCACAGGGAGGTGGAGCAAACTCAAAATAATACAATTTATAAATTCAACTTCAAAGATATTATTTTTACCAGTAGGATCCAGAAATAACTGTCATTTCAATTAAAATTCGTTTTTCTTTTCTTTTCTTGTATTACTTTTCCTTTAAACACACTTTTATTTATAAAATGTAATTACAATAACATGATTGTGAAAGGTAATGTCCTCTTATTCCATGTCCCCTCTCACTTGTTTATGTAGCTCTACATGACTAAACAATATACTGTACTTTTGCTGTGCATGGCTTTAAAGGTGTCACACTCTACTGCCTCTGAAATGGCTTTAAAGATATCACACACCATATTCACTCACAGCATGTTATTGTTTAATGTACTGTATTACAGTATATAATAAAACAGTATATTCCAAAAAGTACCTATCTTACTCTGTACTGTGAGTCTGTTGTCTTTACTGAATTGCTTCCAAGATTTCTGAGTTATGGGGGCATCTTTATTGTAATCCTTCTTGGAAAGTATAAAGCTAGCTGTTTAATCATTGGCACCATGTACAATAATTAACTTTGTGTTAAAAAAGAGAATGCTGCAATGAAATGTATAATTTATTTGAATTACTTGTAAACTATACTGCATGATGTGTTAGTGCAGGGCCTTGTGTAGTGCTCTCCAATATGGTATTTACTTTCTTGTTTAATTAAATTATTATTTTTTAATCTAGATTTCATTGCCTCCTACAAATTGCTGAATCCACAACTAGACACACAATTCATATTTAGTATTTGTATTCCTGCTTTAAAGTTTTTCCTGCCTATGATGTGTTGTGGCATATTTACCTGTCATTGTTGGATACATTTTAAAATATTCATTATTTCTGTCTGCACTATTTCCAACTAACCACTTACACTTTTTCAGGTTTAGTACAACATATTGACAAAGGTAGTTAGAAATACACTAGTAATTATGGTAATAACCATATTTTATAAATCCATTCTCTTTATCTATCTATTCATCAATCTATCCATCCAGTCTGTCATATCATGTGCCCTACCATGATATTCTGTTAGACACAGAATCAATCAGGAAAGACCAGCAAGCCACTTTTTGAACCAGTAACACAAGAACAAGGAACAATCCAAATTAGCATATGTTTGTGGTGTAACTGGTTCTTTAACTATTGACCTTACATATATGTCCTGTTGTAGTAAGGAGCTAGGTTAAAGAACCAGTAATGTCAGAAAAATGAAGAATCCCATTAAACTGGCATGGTAGATATTCCTACACATTATTTATAAAAATGTTCTCATGTTAAGCACTTTTCCATTATATGTATTATAACTGTATTGTTGGACTGTACAGTGCTGCATAACCAAGTGGTGCAATATAAATAAAAATATACATACATGGAAGCTACATTCCTGATTTCTTTAATGTGATGCCCCTGTGTCTTGTTTTTGCAAACATAGTTTCTATTAAGTAAACAAACCCTGTTTTGTCCTATTGTTTTCTAAGGAACTTTAGATATAACTTACCCTTCAAGTACCCCAGAAACCCCAGTTTATAAAGGATGGCTTCAGACAACAGAAAGAAAGTGTAAACACAAAACAATTAAAGAATCAATGTTACGATATACAGCTTCTACATAGGAATATTTGCCATGCCAATCCCAACAGCAATGTTCTTTTTCTGGTGTAAATGGATCTTTAAGCAATTTAAGTATGGGGATATATTCCTCTTGCCACTTCCAATAGGATTCAGGAAGTCTAAAAGCATTGTATCAATGTCAGGCTTCTGGGAATCACTTAGGCATATGTATCCTGTAATTCTGTGGGGGGAAATTTTTAAAAAAGTCATTTTGACCTATTCACCGAAATTTGATCAATTTTTTCAGCATTATTGCCATTTATTGGTGATATCAATATTTTCAACCTAATTAAAGGTATATAGATATTGAGTATTGTTCTGTGTTCCTAATATGTAATGTGTAGATACATATTATATATGTAAATACACTATACTTTATCCTGATATTCACCACCTTTACTATTCACACACCTACAAACTTCAAGTATCTTTTCTTTTTGTATAATTTAATAAATCAATTGTGTAACTTTAGGGATTGCTAAACAACAGGTCATACCTGAAGTATTAATGTAAATGTTTTATTTTGAAGAATATCCATTATTCAATCAGGTTCACAGTTTCACATAACATACTAAGGTTACTGCAACTGTTTCTTTGTTATTATCATCAGAAATGTTTTGTCACTTACCACAATTATGTGGATTGTTGTGTCATTTTAGAAAACAAAGTTTCATTAACTTTTTAGTTCTGGAAAAAGTTAACAGTCCATGATTTATACATAAGAGAGTATGTATGGGATGTATTTCATAGTACTTAACAATCATTACCTCTTTTCTGGCAAAAACTAATAAATAAATAAATAAAAATACAGCTTAAGTTTGTTTAAAGGGAAATTAGATAGAGTTAAAGGAAAGTCAGCTTATTTGCTAGTTTTGTTACAATATTATTCCAAAATAAATATTTTCAGTATATTGTTTTGTTTAGTGTTCCTGTTATAAAGTCGTGAATTTTCAAGTTGCTCTCTGGGGGCAGCAAACCATACATGCTCAATAGAATCCATGGTGTAACTGGTCCAATTACCCTCTTAAAATAAGCAAACACTGTACAGGGGCATATTTACTAAAGTCGAATAGCTTTTCCCCACCTGATCGATATTGGTGATATCAGTATTTCTGATATCGTATTATCACCAATATTGAAATTTACTAAGCCCTTTACAACTTTTTTTTTTTTGGGTTGAGGGTGGCAAAAACCCAATATTCCATATGGAGATGAGGCACTACATTTTTTCAAAGTCCCTGGTGGAAAAATCGGCGATAACGATATCATAAGGCTCCATTGACAGTAACATAGCAGGACTAACACACCAATATTTATTGATAATGATTTTTTTACAGATATCGATAATTTTTCTCGCCATTTTAGGAGAAATTAAAAATGTACCAAAGAAAAAATGAAAAAAAAAAATGGCAAAAAGCAGCAATATGAATGATCTTAGTAAAATGTATCTTTTCTGCAGACAAGAACTTGCTTTTACTCCAAAGAGCAGGTTGCAACATTGTGAAAAGGTCACTCTTTGGTTGATGGTTTTCTAAGAAGTAGGTCATACACAATATTAATGAAATATGAAGAACACTGGAAATAGTTTTTACCTGAAGTTCCCATAAAAAAAAAAAAATAAAAGTCTCATGTTTCTTCTAATTACATTCATAGCACTGCTGGCTTGATAGGCCTGAATATGTTTCAGCAAGAGGTAGTAGAGAAAGTAAAATTAACTGAAGCAGAGAAAATAAAACCAATAAATGTTTAAAATATACATATAGATCTGTTATGTGATTCACAATATCACAGCACCCTTACTGATTATGTTAACTAGACTATAACATTTTGTATATTTTATGATAATTGTCTTCACTTTTAAAACCAAACTGAAGTCCTTCCTTATGAAGCAGTAGCTCTGATCTTTATGTATATATTTTATTTTATTCTTAATTAGTTATTTATGGTTACTATATGTATTTATTGACCAGTGTTTCAGCACATTCTTACAGATCTTATTCCCCTTTATCTGTGTATGTAAGTCTTCCTTCTATTTAGATTGTAAGTTCAATGGGGCAGGGACCACCAACCTCTTGTGTCAGCCACAACCTGGCACTTAAAGTGATGTATCCTTGTGATATTATACTTGTATTGTGTAATGCACTTTTCCCATGTCTGTATATTTGTATTGCTGAATTGTGCAGCACTGCATAAACTTGTTGAGCTATATAAATAAAATGATACATACATATGTACATACAGTATTCCTTTAACATAATCTTTCTTATCATTTTAATAACAAACCTTTTTTTTTAAAGGGTAAGTAAAATACAGACTTAAATACTTCATATGCATTATGTAAAGTGTACACATCAATGAAGATTGCTTGCCTAATGTTGAAGATGTATGATAAGTTTGTATTTTCTTTTAAAAACTCAGTTGTGTTATTGTGTAGAGTATTTTGACCCATACTGTTTCATTCTATCGGAAAGCATCTAAAAAATCTTTAATCAGCAAGGAAATGAAAACAAAATAGTGCATTGTTAATAAAACTGTGGATTCTAATTTTCATTGGGGTTACTGGCCCTTTAAATAGAAAGGGACCTCCTCCAGTGTGGCTGTTGTCTTAGGCTGGTATGTGAAAGGGGGCCAGCCACATTGGTTTTATATATCAATGGCTAAATTATTCCACACAGGAAACTAGACTAGTAGTCAGCGCATGATGTATGTCAATTGTAATAATCAGCCATATTAAGCCCCTGCCTGGGCTCCTTAATATTATCATAACAAACAATGTATCTTTTTGTATACAGAATAATTTGCCACTACTCAGGTAACTGAAAAATTGATATATTGCAGTTTATTTACAGAAATCTAGTCAGCAGAAGAAGATATGTTATCTAGCGTCTTTAAATTGTATTTAACAGTACAACGGGATTATTGTATGTATTCAATATTTTGGAAATATTAATATACACTCGTTTTACTTACCAGTTTAATTGCCTTTTCCAGTGAGTGTTATAGAACAGTGAGAAGATGTCGAGAAGGGTTTCTGAAAACCAAGATAACAAATATAGTTTTAATTTAATAAAGTATTATTTGGCAGCCTCAAGGAAGATTCCAAGCTGACAGATAATTAGCTGGATATTATCTGCATACAGCATTTCCTGATTCAGTACAGTTAGGCTGATTCATGTAAGGTGTGTTTTTGATTTGATGCTAAGAGATATCATACTAATGTGCCAACAAGAGAATGTAAATTAATTATGTATTAAACACCCACCCCCTATAAACGGTTAGTTTTTGCTTTATTTAGCTTCCTACAAAATATGCAAGACTTTATTGGAGTCTTCATATTACTATGAAACTTAGTTCACTCCAGTATCATAGTACACATATATTTATATGAATAACAATGTTATATCTAGTATTGATCACTCAAAAAAGGTGTGCCTACAACCTTAACTTATTTTTATACATTCATTTAACCTGACTAACCTTGATTTATTTCATTAAGTTAATTTCTGAATTTACTGGATGTGCATTTTGCCTTTTAAAAAAAAATATATTTAAAATCGAATAATTTAAAAAGTTAACATAAATCAAACACCTGGTAATAAATGTCAGGTCAGGGATTGAACAATAAAAATCAAGCAATAAGATTCCCTGTTCCATTCAGTCTGGCAGAAAAATGGTTAATATTTTAGATTCCAACAGCTCTATCTATCTGTAGGGGACAACAACGCCTGCAAATAAATGGTGATTTATTTTAAAGGTGGCATTACAAAGTAATTTCATTATTTTAGAATTGTTACTATGCATATTTGCCCTCTGTGTAATATACCACCATAATAAATCCCTATGACCACTCCAAGTCAGGCCTGTGGCCCAGTTTTCTCTATTACACATAGCATTGGCGCAGGTCCACTAAACACACTTCATGGCCAGTTAATTATTAATTTCCTCGGTAGATTAAAGATACCTTTATTAGATATGAAAAATGAAGTGATTCCTGAATCTTTAGGAGATTATGGAAAGGTTGCCTTGCTGAGAGAATAACTTTCAATTAAACGACGCCTGTTAATCTACTATTAGCCAGAGAAAAACTGCAGGTATGTCGCAGCCAAAGAACATTAATACTCACGTCTGGCAAAATAACTGGTAACAAATCACACAGCTAGTGTTAAAATGCACACATCAAATATTCCCATCCACTGAGATGTACAGATTCTGGATCCTGACACTGTGGTACATAGACAGAAATGCAATATTCATGTGCCCCACTAACGCACTAGGTATCTGATTGTATTCATTTTCTTCTCATTTAAATGTGGACTTCTGCATTATTCAAGGACATTGCCAAGCTCTCATTTGACGTAATTTTACCTTCAAATTGTTCCTTTGCTGGTTGCCGGATTCAGTTGCCATTTTTAGGAATCAGTTGCCACTCAAAGTTTTAGTCTCTGAGTCCAAATACTGCTTAACTCTCCACAGATCTCAAAATCTTGTGTCTTTTCTTAAGGATTTGTTTCATTTGATTTTATTTGGTAGCTCTGCGTTTCACATGGGGTGAAAAATTCAGTAAGATGAGCCCATTCCAGGAATGTCAGGCGGACAGATAAAATGCCAAATGCTTTAACCAAGTCTTCGGGGTGGGAGATTTGAACCCTCTGCTTATCCCCTCAGTGTGAAAACCTAACTCTGCACTTTTCTGGAGGGTCTAGGAGGAGGTGGGCTGATCACACCCACGCTTCATATTTAACTAGCCAAGAAGGATCCCTTTCTTCATCTCCTCCACTTCCACCAGGGAAAAAGAATCAGTTCTACACCCCCATGTTTATTACCCACTGGAAACAGAACTGTGCTAATGCTGATGTTTTGTAAGAAGACATAACCTACACATTTGCCACGAATCCATCTCTAACAAAGATTTTCACTATACTGGCATAAGTCTCGAAGAACAGACTTGTTGGACAGTATTATTGGACCAACATGTCTAAATCCGCTGTACCAATAAACTAGTACTTCTCTAATACTTTATTATTCCTACTTCTACCAGTATTTACAAATACTTCAACCAGTGTTTACAAATATGTTTTACTCATTTCCTAGTCCTGTGAGGATTTCAAGGAGAGAGAGTCACTAGTCACTTCTGGTAGTTAATGTTTAATGCTAAGTGCAAGAATGAGCTCAGTTAATATTTAACAAAGTATCAATGCAGTTATTGTAACGTCCGCTCTTTGTTGGAGCTAAAAAACCGAGGTCACTTCGCTGGCCTTTTAGAGTCCATTGGAAGCCACAAGCATTAACTCCATATTTGACTTTAACTATTATTTGGGAATAATTATGAGAGAGCTTCGGCATACAGAGAGGTTTGTACACGATTCCACGCAGAAAATCTTGCTTATGTGTTTGTATGTTTATATTGGTTTCAGTTTAAAGAACAATGTATTGCAAAGCAGAAGAAAGTTTTGATGAGTCGATTT
>WMED01001171.1:0-28896 GCA_019650415.1 Pipa parva
GCCTCCTTTTGCGGCCAATACAGCATCAATTCGTCTTGGGAATGACATATACAAGTCCTGACAAAATAATGAAATTTTGTACTGACCGCTACATCCCCATCTGCAATAGTAAAAAAACGGGTGCTTCGGAGAGTGTCGGACGACTTCCAATCAAGAGATATGATGACTCCAGCACTCCGTAATAAGTATAAATGAGTTTCTTTATTAGATCATTTTTAAAAGTCGTGCATAGGATAAAAACAACTACCTACGCGTTTCACGCCATAGGTGCTTTTTCATGGCATCATTGTTTTTATCCTATGCACGACTTTTAAAAATGATCTAATAAAGAAACTCATTTATACTTATTACGGAGTGCTGGAGTCATCATATACAAGTCCTGCACAGTGGTCAGAAGGATTTTAAGCCATTCTTCCTGCAGGATAGTGGCCAAGTCACTACATGATGCTGGTGGAGGAAAACATTTCCTGACTCGCTCCTCCAACACAACCCAAAGTGGCTCAATAATATATAGATCTGGTGACTGTGCAGGCCATGGGAGATGTTCAAATTCACTTTCTTGTTCATAAAACCAATCTTTCACCAGTCTTGCTGTGTGTATTGGTGCATTGTCATCCTGATACATGGCACCGCCTTCAGAATACAATGTTTGAGCCATTGGATGCACATGGTCCTCCAGAATGGTTTGGTAGTCCTTGGCAGTGACGCGCCCATCTAGCACAAGTATTGGGCCAAGGGAATGCCATGATATGGCTGCCCAAATCATAACTCTGGGCATGCAACAGTGTGGGTGATACGCTTCTTTGGAGCTTCTCCACACCGTAACTCTCCTGGATGTGGGGAAAACAGTAAAGGTGGACTCATCAGAGAACAATACATGTTTCACATTGTCCACAGCCCAAGATTTGCGCTCCTTGCACCATTGAAACAGACGTTAGGCATTGGCATGAGTGACCAAAGGTTTTTCTATAGCAGCCTGGCCATGTATATTGACCCTGTGTAGTTCCCGACAGACAGTTCTGGCGGAACTTAGTTTAGGACTGTTTACACTGGTGCTGCTACTCAGAAGCAGTAAAATCCAGTTCTGTTTTGCTTAACAAATTCTATCCCCCTCCCTCCCCAACCAACAAGAAGAAATCCAGATTTCCCTGCAATTCATAGGTAGCCCTGTCTTGCTACTACCGGTAGTAAATCACCAGGTCACATAACCCAAAGGTACAAGTGAGGTGAATATGCAGAGAGCAGTGTACAGTACCAATGAGGTCAGAGTCAACAGAGCAGTGTACAGTACCAATGAAGTCAGGTTGTAGAGAGCAACATACAGTACCAATGAGGTTAGGTTGCAGAGAGAAATGTACAGTACCAGTGAGGTTAGGTTGCAGAGAGCAGTGTACAGTAAAAAAACAAGTTTAGGGTGCAGCATGTTTGTAACCTTTTTTTGACAGTTTGAATTTCTGATTTGTATTATTTTGAGTTTGTTGTTCTTCCTTACTTTGTTAAGTAACAGACCATCTAATCCTATATTATCCTCTGGAACTTTACATGATAATATACAGTATATTCATGATGTGCCCCAGAAAGCCCATTTTGGCTGCAACCAGCAGAGAGAGACAACACAAACCAATGAAATTAGGAATTCAGCGTCAATTTGTACATACATTTATACAGGTGCTGCATAGGAATAACTGCCAGGGCAATCCAAATAGCAGTGTTCATTTTCTGCTGTTACTGGTCTTTAATCTTACTTCAATCCTTATTAGAATTGCAACTGTTTTATTAAAGACTGACCTTGTGCAAATAGTTTTAATGGATATAATTACAAATAGATTTAATTTTATAATAGTATTTAAGTTTTTGTCAGTTGTGAAGGAAAAACTTTTTTTTTTTTGGAAACAAGGCTGAAAAACATTGGTTTAATACTGTGAAGGCATACTGCTGTCTAGTTGTTGCTAACGATCAATCCCTTGCTTAGCATTCTGGGACAGCTGATGATTTACATACTTTGTATACAAGACTTACAGTGCAGGTAAAGAAGACCTGTAACAATCCAAGTTTAAAATAATGCACAAGCTTTTTTGTTTTAGTGCATATAGGTAGAAAATTCGCCCTCTGTGATCAATAAGTTTGCAAATTTACAGTATTTTTGAATGTACGTTCAGAGGCTTTATGGGTTTTGATCCATGTACTTTATATCTCAGCATTTCACTTAATAACCCACACTGTATCATCATTTTATCCTATGTGCTTTGCAATAGGTGAAATAAAAAACACACATTCAAAGAAACTAGATGATAATGTAATAGACAACTTAATGATTTTTGCAAATTTAGTGCTCTATATCATATAAATACTGTAAACACTCATAGTGACCAATGTCACAACATTCACTTTTATAGTGAACTGTGGCTGGAAAGTGACAGATGGTGTCCATATTTGTTCCCTTCCCATAGTTTCTTATTCATTATTTTATACAAATTATTTTAATAAAACTGCAGTCTGACAATATATCATATTTAGCTTATAAATAAACCATTGTGAGCATCATTCCTGAAGCATGTGGCTGGCTTATAATGTTCATCAGTACCCCTCAGTGCTCTTCATGACACAGTCCTCACAAAGATATTTATATTCCCAGCAAATGGCACAAGAAAGGTACCACAGAAGTAGCAACAATACCTATTGAAGTGTAGGTTACAAATTTGTAGGGTACCTCAATTTCCAGCTGTTGGCGAACAGTAGGATCCCAGGTATTAACATTGTGCCATTTCCCAAGAGCATTGAGTGAAAGTGTTTTTGCAGTATATCGTGTTGTAAGTAGGAGAACAACCCCAACAAGAAACCTTTCAAATTGTAAAACCACCAAGTTCCAGGTTATTGGAGGAATGTTGAATGGAACAGGACCTGAAGGTAGGGACGTTATTCCAAAATAATCACTGATACAAATGCCTACACAGGTGCCTACACCACAACCCAGAATAGTTGTAGTGTCAGCTCTTGTTGTACTGTAGTGGTCCATCTTTGGGTAATTGTAGCTTAAAAGGAAACCAGAAATGACCACAAATGCTGGAGAAAGTGTGCTGGAAACAAGTAAATGTTCTGTTGCATCCCATACTGGAAAAGTCAATGCCAAGTGTAACAGGGCGATAAGGACTCCACAGATAACATCCTGGCAAAGAAAAACACATATAGATGTTACATTAGTTCTCAGTCAGATTGCCATCATATCATAGCTGGAAAAAAGAATGAAAGAATAAACTGTTTGTTTTTTTTTAAAGTTCTTTAAAATATGCAAACCTGTGGTAATTATTCTTAGTCAAAATGAGGAACCTTAAAGAAAAAGATTTGTTCTGTGTTTAATTTTAATAGAGACTTTTAATAAATGTTTCTCTTCTACCATCTCTCTCTCCTCTATAAGTAAAATGGTCTTTTTATACCAAGGAGAGGGACTAATGTCTAATATACTATATTATTAAAGACTAGATCCTTATGATGTCATATTTAAACAGTCTGTAGTAGTGGCATTCTGGGGCTATAACAATCCATTGGATAGTAACCAGCTGGACAACCCTGCTCTAGCATATTAAAAGAATAAGAAAGTGAAAAATTATTTGAATATATGCATTCAGTGGATTGTAATGAAGTCTACAGATTTTATTTGTAGCTTATCAAATCAACTGGAAAGCTAGTTATCCATGGACATATATGGTTGCATAATTTGCCTTTTTTGAGTTTGGTGCGTTATATTCTTTATAAGTTGTTGGTTGTATGTTCTTTATTGGCTATTGGTTATTTAATATGATTCATTTGTTTGTTTTATGTTAGACACTTGTCACTTTGTACTTCATGTTCTGTTGATTTAAATCTATGTGGTTGTTTAGATTGAGCTTTATATATTCTAAGATATTACCTATTTAATCCCCGAAAACTATCTGTCAGACGCATTTTGGTACCGTGGCACCGTGACGTCTGATGTCATAACGCCACGGCCGACGTCGTTACGTCATGACGCAAGCGTGTCATTGCGGGACGATGTGAATTTGGTGCCAAATTCATTACTATTTAAACTCTGTCAGCGTCTAGAAAGCACATACTGCGGGAAGAAGCCAATATGGCGAAACGCGTCCAGTAGAGGGGATAGACGCATACCCTGCTGCACAGACTGCCCAGACTTGCTGATGTTTGCACATTGATAAATGGAAGACTTTGAAACTACCTCTTTTTCATACACACTCATCTGATTTTGGTCCGTGTTCCCGACACCGCATACGGTAATGTCCACTATGAATTCAATTCATGGATATTTAGCCAACTTCTGATATATGTGGTGTATGGTGGGATGGATTAGATTCCTGGTACCTGATCATAGTCCTCCATTTAAAATGCACTATATTGGATAGGTGACTTATTAGGACATTTGCAGTGGTATATTTGCTATTTTCCCTCTTTTGTACTATCATGCCAGTCTTTTTGAGACTATTTTAATTGTTTTTAATCATTTTTTCTTTGTCCGTTTTCTTTTTTGTTTGGTGAGTTTACATGATCACAATAAAATTACATTTTTTTTATACATATTTATTTACTTTCTTCTTATTCACTAAGGTGCGAATTCAACTGTCGAATTTGCAAACAGGGGATTCCCATAGCAAATCCGCAACAATTTCCCCATTGTAAAGTCACGACAATTTTTTCATAATAAAGTCGCAACAATTTTCCCATAATAAAGTTGTGACTGCGACAATATTCTTATTATAAAGACAGGACTGCAACAGTAGCAGCCTATTGTGACTGTCTTTATCTGGCAAACTCGCACCTATACGCATTCAGGCTTTAGTGAATAACCCCCCACAAGTTGAAAATTGCTATTTGGATTGGCAAGGCATCATCATGAAAGTTGAGTTCCCAATTGTAATTGGTTTGTGTTGTTGCTCTCTCTCTTCTGGTTGCAGCCAAAATGGGTTTCCTGGGGCACTTCATGAATATGCATTAGCTATAGTTCCATAGGAAACAACAGGACTAGATTTGTATACTTAAATGAAAGCTAAACGCTTGTTAGGTCCAGGGGTGATTCATAACAATAATAAAGAGGAATTCATCTTCAAAGATGACCTTGTTTACCAGTACTATGTAGAAACTAGCACACCAATCCAACCTTTTCCTTTTTCTGGTGTTACTTTTTATTTAAATGTAGTAGCAGCAGTCTTTATAAGATGCCTCTGAATTAACAATAGAAAATATGTGTTTTTTTTATTACAATACAATAGAATAATTTCCATGTTTAAGAGTCACATTGTCAAAACTATTTCTTGGCAATAGTATAAACAAAGATTGTTCTTCATGACAATTTGGCCTCTTGGAGGCACTGTTTTGTAAGGGTGTATGGCTGATACTCAGCAGTTCCCTAACAACAGCACTAAGGGGGAATTCACAATAGTGCAAAGTGAGGTCCGGATCCTTAGCCTCACTTCGCACAGACTGTTATGCGCTCACTGATGTCCTGCACGCAGACATCAGCGAACGCTTTAAAGGGATTCCAGTCTCGACGAGGCGACTAGAGTGGTCTCGCCGAGAGGATCCGGACCTCACTTCGCATTATGGTGTCCATCACAAATTCCCCCCTAATAGGCAGAACATAATGTTTTATTAACTTGCACTGGAACATAAAATTAAGTTAACCCTTCCTTTTCAATATTTAAAGTGTGTCAGTAAATAAACTAGAAAGCCAGATTGTTTCAGAGTCTGTACAGTGACCTACCTGTATTTGTACTGTAAAATGTTCATAGCACCAAATCAAAAACCAAGCTGATTATAAAAGGTTGCTTTGGAAACCTAGCCATATAAAGGTTATAGGTAACACTCGGTGGTTTACATCAGCACAGCTTTGATGTGGTCTATGGTTTATGCAATAGCATATATTTACATTAGGCTTATGTTGCTGCAATGCGATGGTTTCGCAATGGTTTCGCTTCATTGGTGGTATGCCATGTTTTTGCTCTTTAAATGAAAAGTATGTTTGTTTCATCTTAAAATGTATATCCTTAAATAGTTAAAAAATACAACCCTTATATAATTTTAAATATATTTATTGAACAAACCCCATTCCCCAATTTTAACTTTAAACATATCATACTTTCTAGAAACAGTTTTGAATTTATTTTTTTTTAAGCACAGAACAAATATATATAATACTTCTAAAAGCATTTTGGGCAAATGTATTTTTAGATGTTAGTTTCTTTAGAAACCATAACATTACAATATGCCTATGATAATTGCCCTTAAATCTAGACATTTTAAAGCCATAGCTGCAGGGTTGTGCAGAATGCCAGTAACTGGTAATATGTGCTGCTGTGTTTATAAAGCCAATCTATAGATGAAAAGTATAGCGCCAGAAAAATAAAAGTGATTAATATGATAAAAAAAATGTTACTAAAAACTAATGTTTTTAAGTATTATGCATGTTTTGCTAAAGAGGGGTTATGTAATATATAGTGCATGCAGAGTGCTGCCACTTTAAATATAAGGCAGCACTGGGTCACATGTTCTGATGTAACATGCAGGAAGTCTGTGTTGAACATATGCTAGTCTCCATGTTGATATTTTTGTTACGAGTTGCTGTTCCAATATTCCCTTAGTAAAAGTAATTCCTTTACAACTGCAGTCCTGTTGTCTGCCCGTACTCTGGTGCACAGCTTACTCACAAACCTCAGTAAGAAGCTTAACAAAAGACAAGACAATCACACTAGGGGAGTTTCTCCCTATTCATATTTATTCATTCCAGCGCTGCCTTTTCCCAAATGATTAAATTCAGCATAGTTTTCCTGTGTTTATAAATCGCTCACCGTTAACCCTGCAGATACATTGCTATAATTACAAATCTAGTGTGGCTCTAGTTTAATGTGACAGCTTGATGTTCTAATAAGAGATACTATGATGGGTCTAAATATACCAAATGCTTCTAATGATTAACCAGAGTGCAATCCAGAGTCATCCACCATAAGAATGGGCACTCTACGTAAAAGAGAGGTAAATAGGAGCCACCAATAGTGGGTAGTATAAACACTAGAACTTGATTTTTTTTTTTACATAAGAATGAATAGATGTGTCTGAAAACCTGACAGATATGTAATCTAATGCCAATGGCAGGCCCCCTCTCCCACAGCATTGCCCCCTTCTTTTTACCAGTAAGATTTAGGAGTAACTGTCATACCAAACTAAGTGGGATTTTTTTTCTTTTTCTGTTGCTACTGGTCCTTTAGGTGTCACACAGCTGTAATACTGTACTCCCATTGGATGAACTTCCTATTGGTTGGGTTTCAGATCTGAAATGTATCCTGGTACTGAGGAAAGACTAGCATCCTGATGAAGTAATTTCTGTTTCCTGGTGAAAAACCTTAGGGGTCCAGGCTGCTCTGCTGTAACCACTGCCCCCAAAGCCAGCCCCCAGGATCTCCCCAGGATCCCATCATGGGAGGAAGCAGTACTGCAAGGGGTGGGAGCCATATGGCCAATTGTGCACCTGGGCCTGTGGTACTTTGGATATGTCCCTAACCCATAATATACAAAAAACAGCAAGTGGAAGACAGAGACTGACACTGTACACCTCCAGATATTACAAAAACTGGATAGTTTGGTAAATTAAGATAAGCAGCCAGCCACAGGGGCTGAACATCAGAGTGGTGGGCCCCATTTCCCAGTGACACATCAAAAAGATTGCAGCGGTGGCAGCTAGGTTCCCATGGAGCATCGGGCCTGGTTTCCACCATGACTGCTGTGAACCCTGGGCTGTCATTCTGGAGAATCTGATGTGTTTCAATAAGTCACATTTACTCTTAAAAAATCTACTTGTACAGGGCTGCTGAAGATTGTGATAGAGGCATTAAGAACATAAGATAATACAGTCTGCCAGCATGCTTTCTTCACCTGAATTATATTTCACTGAATGTGAGTTAGCCTAATTAGCAGGCACAGGGCTATAGTTCCTAGCAGGATGCGCTTTTTTTTTTTTTTTTACAATTGCCACAAAACACCAACTACAAGTCCATAGACAATCTCCCAAAAAAAAAAGAAAAGAAACGAATTCTGAGCCATACCTTTGTCTTGTCTTTGTAAACATGGCGGCTTTTAATTGGATTCTACATCTACAAGAATTCCTTTGATTCCTCTTTAAAATACTTTTAATACTTTAAATAGCCACCGTTTCTAGCACTTTGGTAGTCACATAAAATGTGCTAATTCACATGAGCTACTCTGAACTTTAATCTTGTTCCCTGCTGAAAAGGCAGAAAAATCACTGACCTGCAATGTTATTACCCACACCTCCTGCTGTGAAATGACCAATAGATTCTCTTGTTCCTCAGTAGTAATGATACTCATTCAGATATCTTCTTTGTACAACTGTAATTAAACACTCCATTTCAACAGAGCTTTCCTTCCTATATCAATATGAACAAATAACTTTTGTTTTCTATAAATCTATGGCTTAAGTGCAGTTTGATAGTAAGAGAATGAGAAATATTCAGATTCAGATTGTCTTACTTTCCTGCAGGTGTTAATCCCTTGAAAAAACAAATTGTGACTATAAACTATGAAATGTAGCTATTTAGCTTTAAACATTGGTCTTTTTGGGGCACATCCTGGATATGTATTATCTAAAGCACTATAGAAAACAAAGGGACTTGGTGAGTTTCATCTGGAGACTCCAGGTTTGCAAAGCAAGTTCTCCAGCAATAGGAATACATATGGGAACCCTACCATTCCCAGTCCAAACCCCACCTCTCCAGCCCAAATCCCACCAATTTCATTCCCTTATTGGCTACCAAACCATTAGGCCACGCGCCCCACAATGACAAAAACTGCACCTGGGCCCTCTTGTTTCAAATTTCACCGCTACTAAAGCCACAGGCTGTAGGGAAAACCCTTTTGGTAAGCTAACAACAGGCTTACTTTCTGGCTGCCAGCGTTCTCAGTTTCATGCTGAAATGGAGAACTCTAGCAATGGCAGTACAGACAGCAAGGGGTTTAAGACTGCTTTTCCACCTCTGATATGGAGCAGTTTATACTTGCACAAAGGCTGAATCTTAGACATGGAACATACAACCATACCTTTTAACACTACATCAAAATTTTTTTTAAGGAAACCCTTTAACCAGTGTCAGACTAGCCCACCAGAACAACAGGAAAATTCCCACCCGGCAGGCCAACCTGATATGGCTGAGACTCCCTCTTGGCGCATCATTTGACATCATACCTCACTTAAATCGGCATGGGTGGGGCCTCCCAAAAAGGCCCAGGTACCACCAGTCTGACCCTTCCTTTAACTGTTGTGGACTGCAACCAACCCAAAATGAGAGAGCATTAATTTTTCAAATACCTTTCAGATAATCAAGTCATCTAGGCTAGTGTCAGAGATGGCTGTTTCCCACTAGCCTGATTGAGCAAAGCAAAGACTTAGAGCTGGGCAGTAGTGGCAATTGACTAGGGCACCATCTTGTGGAAATATAGAGGAATGACATGTTTATAAGGGAGCATTTTTGCTATGAGTGTCTTGTCCCTGTACTTGACTGAGTCTAGCCCTAATGTCAAAGAAGAACAAACAAATTGACATATTTCAGGCATTTAAGCTTGCTGATTGTCAGCCTAACCAACATATAGCATGAGCTAATAAATGGCTTAAAGATGCCTACTAAATTTACAGCATCTTCTCTACTACTTGATGAGTGCTAGCAGGATTCAAATAAATCTAACATGACTGAACAAACTCTCCATTCACAGGCCTCCAAGGAATGTACTTTTTATACTAGACATATACTAAAAAGGCAGAGAGAATTTGATGTAGTTAAAAAGATCATAAATTGCCTATGAAAAGTGGCATTGTTGAGGGTTGCGTAGAACCTGACCTTTAACTTTATTGTTGGCAGGAACTGGTTTTTAGCCTTTGTTTCTGCAGAACACTTACATGATTGTTATGTAGAAACTGGATGCCTACATAGGTACACACACATGTGGTTGGCCAAAGATAACCTTATGAACTGATGGAAAATTAAAAAACTAAGCAAGCCACTAGACAATTGCAAAATGTAGACACAAAATATTTAAACATATAATATACAATTAATAGTACAAATTGTATTATTGTAAGTCCAACATATTAATTAATACATTTGCATAACATAATTCATAATTAATCTAAGGCAGCGTTTCCCAAACGCCGGGTCGCGACCCGGTACCGGGCCATGAAAGTCAGATGCCGGGTCACGAGAGTGCCGCTCATGAATATTCATGAGCGGTGGCTTGGTGTTACTTGACGCAAGAAACTCAATGTGGTTTAATTTATGTATTTTTGGTGTATATTAGTGGCTTTGGGTGGCCAAAAGTCTTTTTGTTGTATTGAGCACTTGGCTGAGTAAAGCTGTTGACTACAGCATAACATCAATAGCATTAATATTTAAGGCAATATTTAGATTACTGATCAGCAGAGTCTATGTTCTTGAACACACAAGGCAAGATATGCACAACAACAAGATAATTGAGAGCCACATGTTAAAGAGTGAAGCTATACATTAATTGCCCTTATCAGCATTAAAAGAATTATATTAAGGAAGTAGGAGAATTCACCAATTGAGATTCTCAGCATCTCAGAATTTAGAATGTACTGTGATCTTCTTCCCTGAGTGCTCCCATGATAAACAGATCTTTCTAAAGAAGTAGAAAGTGTGCATCTGGGCTCCTCCCAGAACTTTGGCAGAAAACTATCATTGAGGCTCCACCAATTCCTCCTATGGTTTGGAAAGCCTCGAGTAGACAGGGATTGTGCAGAGAAGTATAAACATTCTGTTTCAATTCTGAATTTTAGCTCTAAACCCAGAAGACAACTTGTTTCCCTCCACTGGCGTTAATATAATGACACTTCCAAAAGTTGTTAGGAGACTGAAAAACCTAAAAACACCCTGAAAGGCCACACTGGGCCCTAGGACTCCAGTTCGACACTTCTGTTGAAGTCTATATTTCAGTAGTTGTGTATTGCCTAGATTTTGCAATGTATTTGTTTTTAATTAATCCTTATATTTTTAAGGTGTTTGCAATTGCCTGATTGCAAACAGATTTATTATTTGCTGACCAGTTTGTGGCTTTCAATGTATTACTAAGTTGACAGAAATGCATGTGGCATAACTGCTAGAAAAAGCTACTTCTCTCAAGGAAATAGTTTCTCTATGCAGTCATACATAAAAACATTTATACCAATAACATTTCTTCTAAAAAGATGTCATCATTATGTTGCCAAGGACAGAAACTCACCAGTACAGTATGCATGCCTGTGTACAACCTGCTGAGGGACACCAGTGTAGATAGGAAGACTGCCGCTCCAAAACCAAGCCAAAATGGGTACTGAGCACAGGGAAATATTAAAGAAACAAAATTATTCAGTAAAGCATAGCTGTACATAGCGTACAGGTAACTGAGCCTCACAATAAGAATATCTTGACTTTGGCACTAGCCCTATATAGTAACATCACACAGGGTTCATGTAACTGCTGTTAGCATGGCCATGGGTACTGTTTACTTTCATACTGTAGGTATCTCCAAGCTACATTTAATGTGGCAGTAAATTGTATCTCACTACACGTAATGGACGGGTTTTTACACATAGCAATATTTCTTTCAACGTGAGAAGTGGGTGGAACATTTCTTCTTTTCCACTGGAAAATACAAACATTTTTACTGTCTTGATTTCATCACCTTTATTTTGTTTATTTTTACCCAAAATGACAAAACCACAATGTGGCAAAGAAATGCAAAACAATGTGGTTGCCTGCAAAAACAACATTTCTGTTAGCCAACTTTGATAACTGTGCCCTGTCGTTTGGAGTTTGGTGAAAACAGAAGGCACATGCTAACACTGAAGTGCTTATGTGAGAGAAAAAAAGGAGAATCACTAACCTGGTAACGCCCCATTGTTGCCAAGAGGAATGTGAATGAAATTGAAGTGGCAGCAATAGCATGTGTGGAGGGCATCCCATATTCAGCATCTACTCTCGTTTCCAGCTTTACCACTGGAGGTGAGGAAGGACGTGGCCATTTCAATAAGTCCTTTGAAGACTGACCCAGGTACATGACAATCTGCAAAGACAAAGGAATTGTGAGATAACATGCCCTGTTACAATCATGCCCTCTTTACGCTTCTACCCACTAAACTTGTCATCCAAGACAAAACTGAATCATTAAAATAGTGAATAGCGGTTTGCTGAGACAATTATCGCAAAGACACTCCAGTAACAAAGGAAAAGGCAACTGCAATTCTTTGGAATGTGTAGCATTTACTAGCTGCAATCCCTCCAGTGGAATGCACACATACGTATGCATAGTCCTCCTTTAACATTGAATAAACAAATATTGGAGTTCCTAAAGTTGTAGTCATTTATTTAGGACTGGGAATGGGGTATAGTCAACTGTGGCTGCTGCCTAGAGAGATTTCATAGTAACCTCTGTAGGGAGTGCTGCTGAGATGAAGTAATTTGGATGTATAGATGTATTTTTGTACATCCAGAAATAAGAAGGCATCTGAAAGTTTGTTAGGAATAGTGCGACTTGGGCATGACACTTGTGTGAATGCTAAAATCAAAATGCATACAAAACACAGGCCATATAGGCAATGGTGCTTAAACTGCAACAACTTAAGCCAAATAATAAGCCCAATCTTGTTGTAGTTTAACACACTTTAATATTGCTGCCATTGCTTGCAATAATTCATTTTACCCTGTTTAAATGCATGTTGACTCCAGTGTCAAAATGTGAAGTGTGTCACTGCCCTAAGAGAGAATACTTAGGAGTTCATTTTGCAGAGGAATCATATAAGTAGCAGTTGGTTACTACAAACCTCAGATCTAGTCCAACAAATTGACTTGCTTTTTATAGGGAAGTCAATGGTATGTCAAGCTGGCTATACATGCCTTCAGAAGTATTAAAGAAAAATCAATAATAATGGGTCTTCACGTGTGACAACAGCTAATTTCCTTTAATGAAAGTAGCAGGTATATGTGGAAATGATGTTCCAACAT
Organism: Pipa parva; assembly: GCA_019650415.1. NCBI lineage: Eukaryota > Metazoa > Chordata > Amphibia > Anura > Pipidae > Pipa > Pipa parva. Next base: position 13,053 of record WMED01001171.1, read on the forward strand.
CCAGGGCCTTTTAAATTCAAGATAAGGTTGATGGAAGGTGGGCAGGAACGGAACAGTTCTTTGCTTTCATTGGATCATGTTAACGATTGTTCCTGGTTTGTTGCAAGTGGATGAGATACTGTTTTGGTCAGCAGTGTGTAGGTAACATTGTCATTGCCTCTGCATCCGTATGGTATTTAGTCCAGTCACTCAGACCCTAAAGCATGAGTAGAAGAGCACATCCCTGCACAGCTAATGTGGGAAGACATGTCTGGCTCTGATTTGACCACATCTAACAGCAATCTGTATGGCATAGAAGGCAAAAAATGACTATTACCTGTCAGAAACGATAAAAAAAAGCCTGGGCAGAGAATATAAAATATAGGAAATGACAGCCTTCAGAATGCTGGGAACACCTCATAAACCACAATGCTGTCTATGTAGTCACACACCCAGTACCATGTATGTACTGTATGTATGTATCATAAGCTTTCTGGGCACACCTGTATGTACTTGGGAGCAGGAGATGTTTTCACCTAATAGGGCAATGTGCTATCCCTATCCTAACTGCTTACACCACTTGCCCTTTCTTAGGGTATCTGCATGGAAAATGGAGCTATGTGCTCAGTGATTTAGACACGTCTAAAACTTATAACATGTCTGTGCTGATTTTACAATCACTACATTAATTTACTTCTATTTATTCATCATTTTTACAGAAAAGAGGAAGAAACAGAGAGCTAAAGAGATAAAATGAGACACAGGAAATGAAACTTGTGTATTAATTAACGTTAATAATTTACAAGGATATTAAATGTTACTTGGAACCCTAAGCATGTTTTGTTCAGAATGAAAAGGCCAATCATCATACCCAACTGCAAGCATTGTGAAATAAAGTCCCGGTTCAGTGCAAGGGCCAAATATTGAGAGAGGCACAATGACCCTCTGGTTGGTAGAGACTGGTCAATTGTTGCTGACAGACTGTAATTTGCCAACAGCACCAAGGGATTGTTTAGGGATTGAGCACTAGCCTTTCTGAGCAGCAGTTCTGGTAACAGGTCATGCACGCATTACTATTTGATGCATAGTAAATTACCAGCCAGATATGGGCACCGGGCAAAGGTGAAGTATGGCAGGAATAAAAAATTACTTTATTTGGCAACCAGTGACATTTATTGACAGTAACCAGCTCAACTTAACTCTCAACTATCCCAGACACTTGCCCACTTCCATTAGGTCTACAGCCGTTAGCCCTTGATAACTCAGTAGATCTACAAGAAAGTGATGTTTTAAATGTTAAATTACCCATATCCAGTTTACAATATGATAGCTCACATTAAGGATATACCCATTGGTAACCAAGATAAGTTTGGCTTGCATGCTACAGTTCCCTGAACTAAAAGTATGCTGTTAATAACCCAGCTATATGGAGCAGGCTGGATCTTCTAGGTAGCATGGACATGTGCTTATATTTGACAACCAGGTAAAAATAATGTCAATATTTCCCCAACAAATAATCTGAGTCAGGATCAGGTGTGGTCCATGCTTTTTTTTGGGTTCCTGTATATGGAATGACTTTCAAGTCAAATTTAAAAAACAAAACAAAACATTTTTTTTCACATTTTGCAATAATAGCGTGAAACTAAATACTTGCACCAAATCGGGTTACTGATTCATCAAATCCCATGAGCAAAAATACATGGCTACAACTTCTCCAGCATAAAGAGCTCCAGAAAGTCTTAGGGCCTTTTGAGTAAAGGGTAAATTCACCTGTCACTTCGCTACAATTCAGGTTGCACCACCAAAACAGACGCAAAGTCATTTCTCAGCATTGATTAAGTGGAGAATACACTTGTCAAACAAGCAGACAGTTGTTAACACTGTCACATGTGCAGTGTGGCATAGTCAGGCGGATAGAAGTAGGATGAAAAGTCATGCAGAGTGAGGCGAAGTGAAGGGCAGTGATCTTATTTTCACTATATCCCAGTAACTGTATTCTGTGAATATTCTATTTCTAGGTCACCTTGTCCTTAGGTCATGTTGTCACTTAATTGGTTGCCATTGTCACTTTTCAATGAATAGTCACCTTATGCAACACTGCAGCCCTGCCATCAGCCCACCCCCAGTTCGCCACTTTGAAATGTTGAAGTCAAATAGATGAATACAGAGCAGTTCACCTAGTCACATTCATGCCTTCAACACACTCTGCAGCTCAGTCAATAGTAGAAGTACCTGTGCACGCGCACACAAAGAGATGCAAAGAGCTCCTTAAGTTTGCGACAATCATAGTCACCCAAACTGGTTGAGAATTTGCTACTTCACAGAGATTACACAATAAGCAAACATTGGGAATTAACGAATAGATGTGAATTCATAGCTCTACGTGACTATTCAGACTTTAGTCAATGAGGCTCTTAGTGTAATCTACATGCAGGTCAAGTGTGCTCCAGCTCTGTGTTTAATGAGTATTCTGCAACTGAACTTGTACTTCTTCAGCCGAATCTAGTACACAGGCAGTGAATTACCTAATTAGTCAAAGTGTGCTTATGAGAGGCTATTCTGCTACATGCTGGTAAATGTATGGAGGTTACGTATATGTAATAGAATTCAATGACTAGAACATCTTTAATTTTTATAGGACTTTTGATTCCCTGGTCCCTGAACCAAAGGTTACTGACAAACTGTAACAAGCAATGCAATATGTTCTTTAGTTTGCCAAGACTTAAAGATCCTTTCAATTTCCAGCGAGTTAATGCTGAGGGGCTAAACTGGGCTAAGAGAGTGTTACTGCAAAGAATTCCTCTGTTCTTGTGTAAGAGGAGAGATATGTAAACTAATACACTGCTGTTAGAATTTTTGTTCAGATTGCTAACTCATTCCTCACAATTCTAAATGTGTACTGTTATGATACTGTTTGGATTGTGTAATATGTATCTGACATTCAGGTGGTAATTCAGGAAAGTGCGAACTTACCTGGCGATCCTTTGATTCACTTCGCAGAGGCTGGTACGCGCTCCCTGCTTTCCTGCACGTGGAGATCAGCGAATGCTTTAAAGGTATTCCAGTCTCCCGAGGTGAGCTGAAGTACCTTTAAAGCTTTCATTGATCTCCGCGTGCAGGAGAGCAGGGAGCGTGTACCAGTCTCTGCGAAGTGAATCGGAGGATCCCCAGTTAAGTTCAGACTTTCCTGAATTACCTCCTCAATGTAGAAAGATCTCATTTAGTCAACATCCTAACTATGAAGCAATAGAAAAGCATGATAGAAAAACAGATGAACACCACGAACTAATCTGGCTACCATGGACCCAATACCTAGAAACCCTATAAAGAAAAACAATACTAATCTAATCTCAACAGAAACATAGGCACATAAGAGAAAAGATATACAAATATGCGATAATATTCTCTACTGTACTATACAGTACTTTACTCTAACCACTATCATCTATAAGATATATTAGTCAGCTAGACACCACAAGATACCCAACACATAGACACAACATAAACTCATAACTACGAAACAAATCCAAAGACACAAACAAAATAACTGAAAGTTGACAAAAAAGGGGAAAACGTTTATTTTATTATAGAAAAGAAAATGAGAAACAAATCTATGTAACCAAAGTTAAAGTTCCAATTAAAGACCATTTGTTTATGTAATATAAAAAGTTTGAAAAATAAAAAATTTCAAATTTAAAAAATAAATAAATAAATAAATAAATAGATGAACACTGGGCTTTCGTATGGAATGTTTATTCACTTTTAAACACTGACAATACCTAAATGTGTTAAGAAGTATGTAAATGTGCTTAATGTTTTGACCCTTTGGCATTGTTGTACCATGATTTCCCCTGTACATTTCCTGGGTAGAACCTGATGTTATTATCAGTAGAAAAGGTACCTATGTTTGGATTGCCACTGGGAGCCTGGAATTGAGTGCCTTTACCTAGTACAATGCTGGAGGTTTCACTTAGTCCTCTCTATATAGTACCTGTTCTGGGAGGGAACTTCCTGTGTTCTCCACATCCAAGTGGTTGAAGGAGCCTTTGCAACTAGTGTGAGATAGAGTCACAAGTTAGCTCACCTTCATAGTGATGGTGAAGGCATAAGTCAAAGGGCAGCAGTGCACCCCAACCAAGATACTGTATTAGAAAGGCCAGGATCTATGTATATTTACAAGCAGCAGTATAATTCATTTAGGATCCCAGTGGATAGTTATTATCCAGTAGATGCATTTTGAGTGATACACCCTGCAAGTGGAAGCAGATAGCATGGAAATTCTGTCACGTATTTCATACTGGTAGATTGGCCTGTGGGTTGGTAAAGTATAAACTGTAACTGCTACTTTAATATGTGTAAGCTTTCTATAAATAAAGTGGGTGTTTGGTAAGTAAAAATTGTTCCACTTTTTAATCATGCAAATAGTTATTGGTTTCCCTATTTATTCAGCGGGGTATACCAAGGGTTAAGCATATTTTTCCAAGTGGTAAGTATAAGGCACTGTCCTGACAGTGTGAGGTAGTTCTGGGGTTTAATGTATGTGGTGCAAGATGAAATTTGGCGGGTGCAATCCCACAGAGGATCATGGAAGCTGTAGACCCCAGCAAGGGCCCATAGTAAATAGCGTTACTTTTGTAAATTAGGAGATTATGAGAAACAGGTTGTAGATGACTCATGTATTTTTTTTGGTTACAATTTGTTACAAATCCATTTATATCTATCTGACTCCTGTTATGCCACTGGATAAAAATAACATTACAGGATGCAAAAAATGAATTGGTACTTACGGCCCAGTTAATGATCAGTCGACGAGCTACAAAAGGATCAATATTCCAGTAAGTGAATGGTAAGAAGGTAATATAAAACACTTCTTGCCCCAAAGCTGCAGCAAATCTGAAAAGGTAGTATAAGGCATAATTCTGGACCACATATTTCTGGACAGGTCCCTAAAAACAAAGCAAGGCAGAGTAAGAACCAATAATTTACAAAATATAAAAAAAAAAATTTCAATTTCACACACAGATGTCCTTGTGGTATAGTCATATTCTACTGACAGCTCTTTAGGAATAACATAATCAGAGCAACTAACATGAATTTATATAGAACTCTAGACCAAGGACATATTAAACATCCCATAGATTTTCATGTTTTTTTGTGTTGTTTAGTCACAATTGTACCCAGGGACAACATGTTAATGGGTTCCTTATATGTGTATTATCTACATGAATTTGGTTACGTTATGCTAAGACATATTTCTGCTTTTACTAACTACTGTACAGCATTTTGTCCAGCTGTCACAGCAATCCCTCTCCACCAACAAAAAGTCAATACTCCAATTATAATGTAGAGGTTATACTTCAGATACAGCTATTTGTCTATAACTGATATAATGGACCACAATTCACCATTTGCATCGCCAAAGTAGTCGCAAATTCATTTCTCAGTATTGATTAAGTGGTGAATACACTTGTCGAACAGGGGGACAATGTTGATTGCTGTCAGATGTGTATTGTGATGTAGTCAGGTGGATAGAAGTAGGATGAGAAGTCATGCAGAGTGAGGCAAATTTGGCAAGTGATGGACAGTGACATCAGTCTCATACTGTCCCTCTAACTGTATTCTGTGAATATTCTATTTCTATGTCACCCTGTCCTTAAGTCATGCTGTCACTTACTTGCAGTTGCCATTGTCACTTTTGAAGAAATAGCCACCTTATGCAACACTGGAACCCTGTCATCAACCCCCAGTTAGCAAGTGTGAAGTGGCGAAGTCAAACAGGTAAATTCAGAGCAGTTCACCTGGTCGCATTTGCGCCACTCCACATTTTAGTTAATAGTAGAAGTACCTGTGTATGCGCAAGAAAAATGATGCAAAGAACTCTGGAAGCTTGAACTCACATAGTTGCCCCGAATTGGTTGTGAATTTGCCATTTCGAAGACTTTGCTCAATAAGCAAACATGGGGAATTGGAGAATAGATGTGAATTCACAGCTCTACATGACTATTCAGACTTTAGTCAATGAGGCTCTTTTTCTTGTAGAGGGCACTTTGTGAAGTCGAGCAAACTGCAATGAGCAGTACATTTCTATTATAAGTGAAGCTATCACAGACAGTTGCATGTTGAAGACCATTGGTTCTTTGGTGCAGCCACCAGAAACTTTCAGTGCAGTCACTGTGGCCAACACTAGGAAGCCTTTTGCAGAGGAATTGTCTGGAACTGATTCAGTCCTCATTTACACTTGTGCCTTTCAAGGGCCAGGCATAATTTACAGTGGAAGACAGAAAAAGGCAATAACATAGTGAAATATGGATAAGGAAGGCACAAGAAGATATAAAGTGTAACAGGATAACAACAAAGGTACATGGGATGTGGATTTAATTGCCATGGAGAACAAATTACATTGAAGACAATGAAACATTGGGCTGGGCACTAAGGGATACTGAAGCAATGCACTGGTTAAGAATGAGGCATCCATAATTCACCACCTGAGTTTGCCTGTGATTACAATGGTAGCCATCTTGTTTTGAGAAACACTTTTGTAGACAGCGCTATATCTTTTACAAATAAATAAAAACACAAGGAATACACTCAAAGTAGCTTCTACTTTTCTTTATTATAACTTGCACACAATGTCAGAAGCAGGGACAACAGAGGCTGAGACAAAACAATTTATAGCAGCACTAACTGTTTTATTTATGGTTTAAAACAAATGACTCTCTTTTTTATGTATCTGCACCTTTCTATCTGGCTACTTGTAAACAGTAATCTGATTGTCAGGCTGTGTGACAGATAAAAGAGCATACTTGTTCATCACTGCTGTACTGGAAAGCAAGATTTATTAATCAAATCCTAGTACCAGGAGGTCTTTCTTTTGTTGTTTTTTTTTTGTGTTTTGCATCAACAAGCAAAATGAGCTGAAAAATACCCAATTGCTATAACTGATCTGTGTTTTAGCACACGAGCAGTGTAAAAAAAAAATAATTGTAAGCTGGACACTCATTAACAGCAGAATACAGTGCAGATATGTGCATAATCCTCTATTTCAAGTCATATCTATCAAGAATACATGAACACTTACAGCAGATCATATACAGTATACTTTCTTTGGACATATTCAGACATTCTTAAATGAACACTTTAATGTATTGTTACAGAAAGGCTTGCAGTTTTGGCAATCATAAATAATGCTTCATCACAAGGACAACCACATTTTGCCCTAAAGCTGGTAGTAACCAATCATCACATTTACTAGCCTAGTGTAATTTAAATAATGGAAGCAAATGTCCGATTAGTTGTTATAGTTTATTGGACATAAGAATCTTTTCCCCAGTTAAAAGATTTTCACTTATAACCAACAAGGTTGTTCATTTTATATGGAAGTGTTAACAAAAATCAGCTTTCAGTCACGTCTGGAGTAAGAGTCAGTTGTTAAGTGCCATAACAGAGGGTATATGCACAAACAGGGTCTCTTTTATTTCACACTCTAATTATTAAATGAGCAATCCTATGCATAGACTGAGTAGACTAAGCAGTTAGTTGCATGTGACGCTTTGGGATTATTATGCATTTTGAATGCTTTAAAGCAACCTAAATTATCTCGCAAATAGTGCTGGTGAAACATTTAAATCATCTCTTTTAAGAGCAGATGGCATTTAAATAGCTGAGCAAATGCAGCCAGAAGTGTGTATCAGCTTTTAGCACGAAAGAGTTTTGAAGAGAGAGAAATACAGAGTGGGGAACAGGGGGAAAAAAAGTTAGTTTAACTGCTAGAAAAATGGACCAAGACCTATTGATCAAACAGAATCAGTATTGTCTGCTTGCAGTAATAGGCAGCCAATTTTGATTAATGAAAGAAATCCATGGCAAAAAACATTATTGTTAACTGTTTTATTATTAACTGTATTATTATTAACTGACCCATAATACCAACCTATTTTACCACGTGCAAAAATAAATAATGCTGAATTTCATATGCTAAAACACCCATGCATGTAGTTAACTAAGGTTCTCTGTGCTAAATAACTAAAAACCCTAAAATATAAATACAAATTACCAAATTTTCTTAGATTACTTTATAAAAAATTAAGGGATGTTACTACCATGAGATGTTTTGAGCCTACGGACCCTTTTTTAAATGATATAGACATAAAAGGCAAAGATACCTCTAATAGTCAGTGAAACCCCACCCCTTGATAGAACAGTTGCTGATGTCCTGATGTGAGATTCCAATTAGAGTCCTTTTAAGGGATCCACTAATCCCAGTGAGAATGTCCGATGTATACAAGTATCCTAGTCATGATTTACAAAGGTGTACTAGATACAGTCAAGAAATGGTTACAAACTAAAAATAATGACCAAAAGTTAACATGTTACACAATGATTAATGAACATCTCAGGAGGATCACAAAGAAAGCTAAAAAACACTATCCAATTACTCTTCAATTACTTTAGGGTTACCATGGATCTACAACATTCCATACAACCCCTTTCACATTTCTAACAAAACAAAAGTAAAGTTAACTTTCTTATGAATTTCAACATTTATGCCCATTAAACCATAGGAGGTTGCAGAGTTCATCAGTTATCTTTTTTTAAATGGTTTGCTGAGCTTAGCTAACTGGACACCTGAAAAAAAAAAAAATTAAATGACAGGGATGTCACAAAAATCCTACAGTGCCTGCATAAGGTTATTTTATGGATTTGGATCATTACTGTGTAATTCTGGAACTGAGAGACTGATGGTATCTGCTGCAGACCTATGAGAACAAGCATGTCCTTAAACATTTCCACAATTAAGGTACAAATGTAATTTAACAACTTGAGCAAAGATTGCTCTGCTGTAGCAACCTACTGTGTAGCAACCAATCGGATATTGGATTTCATTTTTCTAACACTAGGAGACAGTACTGTAGGATCCCAGTGAATAATAAGTGTTTATTGGTTGCTCTGGACTACAAGACCAGGACATCTTTGCTTCTTCTGATTCATTTAATAGTATGTAAGGAATTCAGCATTTTCAGCATGCTCCAATTTCGGTGTATTTCAAAAAAAGTTGATCCAACATTTGCATTCCCATTTATCTCTTTGGAGTTAGATAGGAATGGTGTAGCGCATTTGTTATGGGAATTTCACTGTTTGAGAATTTGACAGTCAAATTCCCACCTTAGTGAATAACCCCTTGAATCTTCTTGCTGGATAGTAGAGTCAATAACCCTAGAAACCACTAATGAGGATGTATAGAAAGTTGACATTAGTCCAAAAAATGTTGCATAACAGCACGTGCAGGCATCCAGTGAATCCAGGTAGTTTTTGCCTTTTGCCAAGCACATGGATCAGTGTGACTAGAGGTGGGGAGCAGAGAGGCCGGAGTATTAATAAGTACTCACTAATAGGAGAAGATTAGCAATATGTAGGTGGCCATGTCAGTTTCATCAAGCATGGTCACATTGCATTATGTTTGATGAATGGCCAAGACAGTGTGACCTGGAAAATCAACTCTCCTGTTCTCCCCAGCAACCATGGCCCTGAAACACACATACACTATACCATCTCCTCTCTCCACATACCCAGCATTTTTACTACTGTAAGTTTACTATATCAGACACTGATGCTGTCAGATTTGTAGACTGATGCTTTGTTTGGCAACAAGCCTTTAGTATCAGGTTATTAAGAGCAGCTCCAAGCAGCGCTCTGACATGATACAGTGTCATCTCTTAATTGCTCTAGTGATATCCTGATCCCTGGATGCAACAAACGCCACTGCCCAGTTCAGTTTGATTTTTATGAAAAATCACTTCAAACCCAACAGTTGTAATGCTCTCTTCAACCAACAATAAGCCTATTTACATCAAGCAGTAAAAGAATGAGTTTAAGCATTTAGACACTTTGTAGTAAATCAGTTTCATTAAAAAAGCTCCATTTTTTTTTTTTACCTTTCTGGATGTTCCATTAACATAGGATCCATTGCTGTAATTTGAGTTCCCATTCAGTTGGGAGATTCCCTTACCCCCTGTGGATTTATCTTTTCCTCGTTGAGTGATTTGTGGAGGATAATTTTCTGTACAAATCCCATTAACCTTACCCTTAATCTGTAGGGTCAGCCCACAGTACCTCTGAAACTGGACAACCAGCTGAGGGTCCTGCAGGGTTCTCAGCACCTGGGCCATATTCTGTAATTTTTACACATGGAAAAAAAGAGAAGCTTTACCCTGCCCTTTGATCTGCACCGATACAAGCTGCAAAGAGGAGAGACTGTGGGAAACAGGTGTACAAGGCGGTTCTAGTGCCTGCACACACCTCATTCATCCTTCACCTGATTGTGCAGGTTGGGAAAGTGACATTTTCATTGCTGTAGCATTCACATGAAAAATATGCAAATATGTAATCCATTTGAGGAAAAAGGTTCTCAGTCATAAGAGTTAACAAAGACAGGTCCAACCAGTTCATTTTACTAGGCTATCAAAAACAGGTTAGGGCAGGTTCATTCAGAGAGAAAGAAAACCTATTTACAAATGGTTTGCCTCCCATTATTTCTCCTTGAATTGAAAAGTGTGAATTTTTCAACTTGTAGATCTCAAAAGATGCTGAACTATCACCCGCATCATCACAGTCAAAATGTGACCTTTTACTTTAGCGATGCTGGAGAGCCACAAGATCAAAACCACTATTTCTTTGCAGACAAGTACAATCTACTATGGCTGCACATTCCTTTTAACAAATGTTTACTAAATCCTGAAGGTGGACTTGGGCAAAATGTGGTTATATTTTTGCTGGCAGGAGGAGGTTAGCAAGTTATCCCTTTAATAGTATATATAATCCACTTGCAGCAATTCTGATTTAAAATTGGCTAAGACTCACCTACAGGCTGCAACCATTTTGCTTTAACTGTTTTTGGTGGCAATCCTACAGGTACTCATATAATAAAATACAAGATTTCGGGCTAAACTTAGATCACTCTTAACCTGCAATACAGAGCTGGCAAAAAATGGGGTTGCATTGCTTGGCAAAGGATTAGTATGTCTGGTTTAAGTTAAAACAGTTAAAACAGTCATATCACATTCACCTTATGCTTTATCGAGGAGTCAGCCAGGAAGGGCCCCAGCAGACCCTATACAAATAAATCCAGGCTGCTCACTGCGTTATATCAAATGGAAATCCCCATTTTATTGCGGAACAAGTTTACTCAACGTTTCAGGGGGGCAACCTCCTCCCTTCATCAGGTGTACACCTTTTATGTAAAGATTCATTTGCATTGCACAAGTTGGTTTAAGTTGAAGGTATTTCCAGTTGCAGTTGTTTGGGAATACTAGGCACCTTTAAACATAAAAGGACCAGAAACACAAAAATCAATAAAAAAATACAAATTCCCATTTGGAGGGCATAAGTCCCCTCAAAACATTGTTTCTTCATTATACCAGCATCATAATGGTTCAATAAAGGGATAAAATCATGTGTCTTTTATCTTGCTGTACTGTGAGAACCTGACTGTTGCCCTCCCCTAGTTCAAGTACTGGTACCTTGCACCCACAGACTACTGTTATGGATTGCTATACATGCCACATTACCACATTAAGCACTAAAGACTTGTTATGTCTAGAGGTGACTGGGTTGGGGGGAGATATTCACCGATCGCACTATTAGGTGCCCCTGCCCCTGCTCTCTTCTACAATCCTGATATCTGATCTTGACAGTTGCTCCGGTCCTCCTCTTCTGGCTCCTGTGTGTTTTGCTGAAAAGAGCAAAAAGTGCAGGAGCAAAAATCTGCTAGGGATAGCTCATTCTGCTACATAGATTAGAATTGTGGGGGGGAAAAAATCACAGTTCATTCTAGGGTAATGGAATATTTTGGTTCAACAAAGCTTTACATGTGGTTATTTAGCTTTTTCAAAAGTCAACTCTTCATTCTTTTGCTGAACTCGAAAGTCTTTATGACCTCCATAAATTAAAATTTCATAAATACTTTACGACACTTTTTAATCTCCAGGAAATGTAAAACACCTTGGACAAGGTCCTCACTATTGAAACATCTTTGTATTACATTTTTCAACTGGGAAAGGAGTAATATCCATGTGTTATAAATTCATCTCAAACCCAGATTTAAATAGAAAGTTTAATTACCAGGAATTCACAGCAAGCTCACTATCAGATGGTTCCCTGAAGAAGTCGCAGAATTACTACTAAGCAACGAAACGCGTAGGATTGACGCCATCATGATTTATTGAGACTTTTTAACATTTCTTACAGGCGATTTTAAAGATATGTTTGTGAGTATATCTCCTATTTTCTAAATTAATAAAATCCTAATACAGATTAACACTATGAGTGTTTTTCTTATGTTTACTTCATTATGGTCACATGGAGTTAAATAAGGAGTCCTGAGGTCCTAAACATCTTGTGTTGCAAATATCGATTTGTATTTTCCTGAGCCATTGAATTCCGGTGCAATATACCTTCGTTTTAATCTCTTCAGTGATTGCTTTAAGGCTTGTACAATATATTTCAGTGCTCTGGTAAGCGCATATTGTGAATTATTTTGGATTCAACACAGTTTGCATGAACCATGGGATATCAGTTTTTACTACTAATCACTTTTTGAAGTGGACGTTTGGGTCTTTCTAGCATTCATATTTTGTTAATCTTTTAATGCACTATATAGTGTTTTTTGCGCTTCTTCCACAGGCAGCTCAGACATGCTGGTCTTTTGTTAAATTGTTTCACGTCACATTTTGAAGAAGCTTGCAGTTTTGTGCAATTGGACTATTCATTCATTGAGACTGAATTATTTCACTTATTTCATTTTTTATTTTGCGCTGTTTAGTTTGTATATCACCCTTCTCTTAAATGTCATACAAACATTGCAAACATATGGAAAAAGCATGCATTAAATGAAAAGGGCTGTATCACCAGCTCCTAAAAAGAAACATATTGTAGAGCTGGCTCTGCTGATTGAAGCATAGAATCTTCCATTTGCTGCTCTGCAGAGAATGGTTTTGTTACCTGCGGTACCTCTTTTTTACCATTTAGTAAGAACTCTTATTCCTTAAACAGAAATTCACAACCAGTAATCAAAGCAATGCAATCACTGACTGCTTGGAATCAAATGGTTTTAAATGAAATGCCTCCCAGAAATGACAGATGCTTTATTTCAATCGTCACGAACAGTCCTAAAAGCCTTCCTCTTCTTAGAAATGTTCACTTTTCATTTGTTTCTGTTTGATTTCTATAGAAAACCGTTAACCACTTCAGATCTGGCATAAACCATAATTCCCTGTGGGACAAATTTGTGGCGAACATGGCAAAAAACTTATGAACTAGAGTGAAACAGCAGAATTTGCCATTTCCATGACTGTTTTTCTTGAAACAATTCTTTCCTGTTTGATTTTATTTTACAAGTAAGCGGTAACGGGAAAAAAAAGTTAGAAGTGGTGTATCAAATAGACAGATAGCAAAAGTGAGATTTTTCCATGAATGGGCCTATAAAAGCCAGAAAAAGAAAATTGCAATTTGTTTTGGCAGCAATCCCTATGCAGTAATAAAAATGTCATCTGGTGGGGGTGAATCTTAATCTGGTATTGCTTTGTATTGTTTTTCTCTTTGCTGTTTTTATCCATCTTTTGGGTTTTCTGGAAGAGGTTATAAATATTTATCATTATCAGTAGATAGGAGAAAAGATTAATATCACTAAATTAGGCTGTTTATCATGCATTTACAAGTCAGAAACATTTCTACTTTAGGCTAGGTTCATACGAGCTTATGATGCACAGCACATCATAAAAAAAAAATACGGCTCAATGCAAGCCAATGGTACTTACATAGTTCCGGACACATGTGATGCGCATACGCTGGGTCCCGGACCGCTTCGTGCTGCATTTTGGCCAGCATATATACACCGCACCCAAAAATGCGACACACAGGAAATGATGTGAAAGCCGAGGGAGCGTTCACACTGTGGCTGGTAAGTACAATAGAAAAATACACTCGGCGTATTTTCCTTTTTTTTTTCTTTTTTTCACACTAGCATATGATACGCTGCGTATCATACACTCGTATGAACCTAGCCTTACAAATTGTCCCCCACAATTACTTTACAGATGGCTGCAACCAGCGGAGAGAGAGGAATTCAAATTCAAAGATAACGTTACTACAAGTACTAGTACAAACACTATGTAGAGTGCCTGCCATGCCAATCTAATAGATTTTTTTTTATTACAGGTGTATATGTGCTCCCCTACTGTCTGAGCATGCTAAATTATGCAATGAACTGAAGTGATTTATCTCTGTGATTCATAATTTTATGCAAAGTGAAATAACACAAGGTTCAACATTTGAATAATAAAACTGTTTCTAAGTTGGAATTCATCACTCTGATACCCCCATCTACATACCTGACCCAGAGCCTGTTTGACAGAAACTGTTAAGCTGGGCCAATTGGGGGGGGGGGGGGGGGGGGGGCCCGGGAATTGCCCTCCCACAACTACAATGGGGCACCCTACAGTGTTACGAAGCTCTATTCTCCTCCAGCACTGGGAAACTGCAAATCTCAGTTACCTATAAGAATGTGTCTCTTGTTCCTATAGGGAAATCTGGCACTGCTTGCACTGATTAACATGTTAAAAAAGCTATACTGTACACGGTAATTACAGGGTAAATAACAATAGGAAGCTTGACCAGCAAATATAGTGGCTTTCTTTGGCCTATTCTAAAAGTAAGGTGAAATACAAGGAAACCATCACATATTTGCATAGTGAATATAATAACATGTAGCCATTTTACAGAAGCTTACATGTATGTATGTATAATTGTATTTATAAAGCACCACAAATTTATGCAGCGCTGTACAATTCAGCGATACAATAGAGACATGGGAAAAGTGCATTACACAGTACAAGTAAAATATCACAAAGATACTTCACTTTCAGTGCTAGGTTGCGGTTGAAACAAGAGGTTGGAGGTCTCTGCCCCATAGAGCTTACAATCTAAATGGGAGGAAGACTTACAAGATAGAAGGATAGAAGGGTTAGATAGACTTAGATAGAAGGATAATAAGGGTTGTAACAATGTGCTGAAACACAGGATAAAATATAGTAATATATATACATAAAAAACCATGATAAATATCAGTGGTAGTGCCCCATAAGGAACACCGGGGTAGCTGGCAAGTAAATATAGGGAAGGTCTGGGCAGAGTGGGAGGACAGGAATGCTATTATTTTTTTTTCCTTTACAGGTTGATAAGAGGGAATACCAGACTATCTGGTCAGTACCTATAGGGACGGGTTGGGTGGAGTGGGAGTTAGGAACATCTTCTAGCATAAATAATTTTTTTTGGGGGGGTTTAATTAACTATCCTGCACACAATTTCCAACCAGCAACCAGCATTATGTGCTCCCTCATTATCACTTTTATTTAACTATATACAGTAGGTTCTCTTAGAATCACCCTCACTTTAGCACTTTCATAATCTTAGCACTACTTACAGGAAATTCTCGTTAAATATTCATTGGTTTCCTTTGATGTGTTTTTTCCTTTGACGAAATGTAAATGTGCACTTTGCACTAGTGACTATTATAGAAAGATGACACTTGTGTCATTTAGATGAGATCATTATAAAGCAAACAGAAAGAAGTGGATTGCATTCCTTCTTAATCATTATTATAGGCAGGGCCGGTTCTACCGATGGGCGATGTGGGCGACTTTTCCCATGTCTGTATTATATTTGTATTGCTGAATTGTACAGCGCTGTGTAAATTTGTGAAGCTTTATAAATAAAATTATACATACATATACTTCATTACATGGAGAAATCGAATCCCTGCTGGGATATGCTTTGGTTGCGCTGGAGAGGATACAAAAAAAATGGGGGGGGG
>WMED01001172.1:0-28895 GCA_019650415.1 Pipa parva
GAGTGTTTGCTATAATGAGAATTCAAAGCTCAGGTTAAAAAAAGTGTAGAATCCTTTGCTTAGGGGCACCTGCAAATACGGACACTTTACTACTAATGCCATCCATAATGCCACTATTAAAAAGATTAAATAGGAAAAATTACAATACTTTTCATTCAATGACTCTTTGTTTTCTCAAAATGCACCAGTTTTTAATGCAAGATCGAAAGGTTTTCCCTAGTCTCGGTACCATAACAGTATACATTTTTCTTTCACTGGAAGATTTAATACTAATTCACTTCAACAGAGCACTTTTTCTAGATTAGCCCTTCTTCTTCTGTTGTCCTATTTACCTGTCATGCAAAAGTTTCTTGAATCCCCTGGCATCAGATCATATTTATGTGGAAGCTGTCTGCCAGCCAATCCCTGCAGATGTATGCGTATAAATAGACGGCACTCTGTGTTAGTCCGATTATAGGACCCACTTATAGATGCACTTCTGTTCATTCTGTTTCCCGTGGACTTAGGGGGTTATTCACTAAGCTGTGAATTCGACTGTCAAATTCACAAACAGCGGATTCCCATAGTAAATCCCCTACAATTTCCCCATTGTAAAGTCGCGACAATTTTTTAAAGTTAAGATTGTGACAATTTTCCCATAATAAAGTCACGACTGCAACAATATTCTCATTATAAAAACACGACTGCGACAATAGCAGCCTATTGTGACTGTCTTTATCTGGCGAATTCACACCTATACGCAACAATTCGGACTTTAGTGAATAACCCCCTTAGTGACAACTGTACCTGACCGATCCACTTTAAAGAAAGCTCACTATGACTTGGGGTGATTCTTAGTGGTGGAGGGTAATAATACATACTGATCACCTCCTTCACTCTAGCAACAGCTTCTGCTGCAAGATTTCACAAATATGAATAACTTCCAGCACTGTAATCCTCTTCAACATTGCTAATTGAGCAAAAGAAAAAAAAATCATTGTTGAAGAGGAGGCAAGAACCTAAAGAGGATTGTAAAAGATAAATCATAAGTCCTAACGATCATTAGTTCTTCTTAAAATCTCACCTCCAGCCTTTGAGGTATATTGTTTTCAAACAAGGTAGATCCCATTATTGAGGTGATGTCTATACTTATCTAGTTTGTAGCCAACAGCAAAATCAGCATATGTCTCCATAAAATCAAAGCCTCCTCCATAGGCCATGATCTATTCATGTCTAAATCTCCCTGATTTACCTTTGCCATGTACTGTTAAATGTAAGTGGCCATGTTTGTAAAAGGCAAGTAACACCAAAAAAAAGTTTTTTGTCAATTGTAAAAAAGTTACATTTGAAGTTAAACTCATGATTTTTATTGCTATCTGTTTATATCTTTACCGATACCAAGCCATGTTGTTAAGCTGTTAAACAGAACTCGCCTAGTCCCACTGTTTTCTATGGTACATTAGATAATACACTTTCAGGCAGTATGTCCGAAAGTCCAATTTCTAAAGTTAAATCTCACAATTTATAGACACACAAGATTTCTTGCTTTGTGTAGCTCAAATAGCAGGATGCAGAGTGATGTGCAGTGATTCAGTATGATGCAGTATGCCTTGTCGAAATTGCTACTTCGACAGATTTCAATGCTTTATGAATAGCTGAATTATGTGTGCACGCAAAGCAAGGTGAAGATCCCCGTCAGTGATCATCATAAGCATTTCAATTGGACAGTAATTTACCACACTGCAGAGTTTGCTGAATACACAAAAATGGGAAAGTGGCAAATTATTGTGATTTTGGACCTTTACGTGACTGTTCAGACTGTTATAATTAAGACCGCAGTTTCTAATGTAAACCTTGTTTTTCTGGGCTGATTTGGGTAAGTCTTCCATTTAAAGTGAAGAAGTGTGCAATTGTGAAACTGTTCCTGAATATGAATTTATCTATATGGTTGTATTGTTGCCAGTATTATAATGGAAGTAAACAAATGATACATTTCCAATAAATATTGCAAATGTGATGAAAATGTCATATTTCTAAAGGCAGACAGATTGAAAGTAAATTTAAAAGGCTATTGTTTATTTTTTCCATAGAAAAACTCACATAGCATACCATTCTTTCTTCAAACCATGGTATCAGAAAAACTAGAATACTACTTATATAATTCATACAGTAGACTATTAATTCGAATGTCAATATTTGTTTGCACTTGACTGTTTGCATTGCTTACATATTTATGAGTTACAAAGTCTCTTAACACTTTGAAATTTAGTTAGTGGCATGTTTCAATATCTAATAAATGATTGCAGTTTAAAATGCATAACTAAATTTGAACTCCCTAAAAACCTGGGAGTATAATTTGAATGCTGTAAGATGCCAGTTGTTGATGTATATTTCAATGAAGATGGATGGTAATAACATTAATTAGCGGTGCATCTTACTTCATCCTGTAGGTTTATTGTACATTAAAACTTTAGTCATTTAGGATATAAATTAATACTATTTTGGAAATGTTCCCAGGTAGTTTCAGATTGTCGGTTTTAGACGCGTTATGTACAGGATGTTGTAGAGTTGTCTATGGCAGTTAAGAATGGATTTTGTACTACTGTAGGTAGAATTTTGTGGCAACTAATATCTCTGATTTTATAATAGGCGATGATTTCGGATAAATGATGCAAAGCTTTGTATGGAAATCGCACAACATTAAAGGTAGTTTTCTGCTTTACAAAGCAAAGAAATAAATGATGTCAGGCCCCACCTGAAAACAGTGCCTTATGGACTTATCCATTATAATTATCATATACAAATATCACTTCATTTTACACTTACTTTTATTAACCTTTTAAAAAATTGTTGTATAGTTTATTGTTTCAAAATAGATCCATAATACATGTGATTCTACTGTATATTTGCCCTGTTTTTTTTTCCAACTTCTTACTTAGCCCTACATCTAACAATTTCATGAAATCATATTGCTCCTTTGCTCCTGATAAATACCATATATATATATGACAGTGTAGAGCAATGGTTAAATTCAGGTGTGTGTGTGTGGGGGGGGGGGGGTAACATGTTCTATGGGATTTCATTCCCTGGCATTCTGATAGTACATCATTAATTATTATTATTAGAATATAGCATTAATTACAATGAGAGCTCACTGCCAGATAAAAGTTCCCTGCAGACACAAAGTTATCACAAGGTGATAAAACAATCTGTAAAGGTTAGAAAGAAAGGAAGACGGCAAGAATTTAATTTTTCTGAATACACATAAATATCTAATAATTGATCAACACACCTACACTATTAAACATTAAAGGAACCACCATGATCATAGAAAACTAGGCAAAGTACTTTAGAGTAACATAAATCCCTTTTGTTACAAGTAAATAGACATTCACTATAAGTAAGATGAAAAAAAAAATGTATTTAATTATTACACATATTTCAGGCCCAAATAGTCCATTTCAAGAGCCATTTCAATCTAAAGGGGGTTATTCACTAAGGTGCGAATTCGACTGCTGAATTCGCAAACAGCGGATTCCCATAGCAAATCTGCTACAATTTCCCCACTGTAAAGTCGCGACAATTTTTTAATGTTAAGATTGCGACAATTTTCCCATAATAAAGTCACGACTGCGACAATATTCTCATTATAAAGAAGCGACTGCGACAGTAGCAGCCTATTGCGACTGTCTTTATCTGGTGAATTCACACCTATACGCAACAATTCAGACTTTAGTGAATAACCCCCTAATTCTTTAATGCACAACATGAGCAAAAATATTTAACAGTTTTCTGTATTTCACTGGTTTGCCTAGAAATGAAAACTTACATCCCTGGTGCTGTTGAAATAAATGACGTGAGACTGACGAACTCCTTTCCATTTCTCTATCTTTTTTATTAATTTTTTTTATTACTGATTTTTATTAAATGGACAGAAAGAGAGTGGTCTTCTGCTAATAAAACCACCCACTGTACCTCCACCAAATAAGTTTGCCATCATCCTGGAAGCTGAAAGTGAGAAAAAACAATAATTCAACATTAAATACAAAATATGTCATTAACTCCCTAAGACAAGAGAGTATAGGTGATACCTTTTATTGGCTAACGAACTAGATGGTAAATGCAAGATTTCCCCACTACTTAGCTCTCTTCTGTATAACTGGGGTATGCTGGGAAGTCTGTATAACTAAGGCATGCTGGGTAATCTGTAGAGACAAGTAGAGTACAGGTGATACCTTTTATTGGCTAATGAACTAGATGGTAAATGCAAGCTTTCGAGGCTTCTAAGGCCTCTTCATCAGGCACAAAGAAATGTTCCAGTGGGTGATTTTTTTTTTTAATGTCAAACTGATAACATGTTGCTATGATTTACCAGTTTCTGTATAAAATTGTCATTCTCAGTTCCATATTTTAGCCTGATGAAGAGGCCTTAGGAGCCTCGAAAGCTTGTATTTACCATCTATTCCGCCAATAAAAGGTATCACCTGTACTCTCTTGTCTTTGCTTAAATCTATGGCTAACATGGTGCATAAACACTAACTCCTTAAGAGGAACAATTGATAAATACCCCCATACCAATTTTAAGCCTTTTTACCTCTCTTTCTCTACCTTTTTTTACATTTTGCATTATCATTGTGTCCCTTTGCAAAGCAACAATAGGAGTTCCTGCCTCCCAAACATTTGATCTTCCTCCAGGGTTTAGGTTTGAACCAATTATAGCTCAAATTCCAAAATGTTGTCCTATATAAAGGCACATGGTATTTTGGTCTAATGTTATAATATCAACATCTGGATGTGCCATTATTGAATTAAGCAGTATTATATCTCATAATCTAAGTTAAATCTCTGTTTTACAAAGTGCAATAACCTGTCATCTATGCCTCTTTTTATTCTAATGTTCTTGTTTCTGTAGCAAGATTAAATATGTGAAGCTCATGGTACGCTAGTTAATATTGCAGTTCAACATATATAGTCCCAATTCTCTTCATGTTTTTAAACTACTCCTGGACAATATTGAAGAAGAAACTCTTGGGATACAACTGATTAGATTCTGGCAGAAAGGACCAAACATCTGCTTCAAACCAAAGACATCTGCATATTTCACATTTATTTTTCATAATTTGCAGAAGCAACCTGCCAAAATTTAGCAAGGGAGAATAAACTAGCACATAATTAGCTAAAGTTAGCTTGCTTTAGAAGTATTAGCATGAAGCCAGCAGCTCACCTGGGAGAACATCAAGGAATATGTGCAACTTAGGTTTGCTTTTATAAATTGAATTTTAGGTGTTGCATACCAGGCCAAATATTCTCATGTATGCTAACAGTAAATGTACCTACCAATAATAAGAAAGTAATTTCAGGATAATGTGTCACATCAATAAAATGGAAATGTTACAAAGGAACAAATAATGAATATAATATTATAATCATATATTGCTATACATTTTGGCACACTCAGTTCTTTTTTTCAGGGGAGGATATATAGTTTTATTTTAAATAGCAACTGTTTGGTTAAACTTTTTATTATTTTTTTTCATGGATATCTTAATTTTTTTTAAATGTATTTGCATTCTTTTTGTGGATTTTATGCCCTATATAACTATGATAAGCCAAACTTCAAAATAACTTGATATGGAAAATAAGAATGTTTTCAAAAGTGAAAGTGTTTATAGTTTTTTTTTGTCAATTTGCAAAATGCAAAGTGAATGTAAAAAAGCTGAAACTAAACTATATCAATAAGGGGGATATTCATAAAAGTAGGAAGGTTTTTTGATCACTTAATGCTAGAGAAACAGTGTTTTTTATTATTTCAGTATAACCTATTTAAAAATCTTTAATTGCCATGTCCAAGGTCATTTTATGATTCATTTTTCTTTTTACATCAAAAGTTCTTTTCAATGCTATAAAAATCAAGGGGATACTTTTATATATATATATACAGGTGTATATATATATATATATATATATATATATATATATATATATATATATACTGTATATTCCCCTTTATCCATCTAATTGGATGTCTAGTGATAACAACATTGTTTCACTGGGTTAAAGTATGAACGAACCATTATATTTAAATGTAATTAAAGACCTTTCATTCTTATTGATTGTTGACAATTCTTAGACATCGCATGTGTTTTACTTTTAGAATTAGGTACATCTTATCACAACATAACTCGGGCCCATTCTGTACTTCATTTTGATTAGTACACTTTATGCTTGCATTGTCTGATACTCTCTATTTTTTTTTTATGTACAGTTGCTAAATTGATTAATTGCCATGCAACCTATCAGAAATACATCTTTTATAAATTTTCTATCACCTCTGATAGAACAGCAGCCTGTTCTTGTTTCTTATACTACTAACTCAATCTGCTTTTTTTTAAAACATTTTAACTGAAGGCCAACATTTTGTGCTGCTAGAATCTATATGCCTTATAACAAAGTACTTTCTTTCCCACTACATTGAAAAAACTATTAGGTTGACCTTATGTACACAGACACTGTTAATTCTTTGATTTTTTTGTAAAACATTTTGTAAAACCCAAATGCTATTGTAATTCATATACTAGTAGACAGTGGCCACATAAATCCTCACAAACTTAACAATACTACATTCTTAGGAATGAAATATACTTTTAATCTCAAGGTCAGGGACATGAATGAATTTCCATCTTTTCAAGGTGTCATTGATAAATAAAATAAACATTGCCTATTGGGAAGTAACATTGGTGTTGGCTTTTGACAATGTGAATGTTCAGTTAAAATTGGTTTATTCCCTAGATACCACATACAGTGTACTTATGTCTTCTTCCAATTCCTTTTCTGTGCCCCTAATGATTTATCACTCAAAAGATGTTCATGTCTTCAGGGAGAAGAAAACTGGCAAAGTAGCTCAAAATGCACTTAAGTTTCAGACTCTTTCTTTAAAAGTCTTCTCTTATAACCAAAGAAGGCAAAATGCACGTCAACAAACTCCTAGACTTATAGTCCAGGAAAGCATAACAGTATTCAGTAAGGAATAAACATTGCTCAGGAAGCAGTTTATGTAACTATTTTCATGCTAACATATAGAGTGAATTTCACTTGTTGTAAATTTTAAAGTGTCTGCTATCTAATCTAATGCTATACGGTAAAATATTGCCATATGATGCTCTTATGATGTTATTTGTTTCCAGTGAGTTTATAAACATTTGAGAGCTAGAGATATTCATCTTTAAAGGGCATCAGGTGGGCTCTGAAGCAAGATGTGAAGAGAGGATTAGGAGGGGTGCGTCAAAAAAATCTGAAACACAGGCCAAGAGTCAGAGCAAGTAGGACCAAGCAAGCGATAGGTCAGGGCAGAAAATTATCAAAATTTAGGTAAAGAAGCAAAAAGGCAGTCATAGATCAAGAAAAGACTATTAAACAAAGCATAAATATGGAACCATAGAAACAAAAAGTTTCAGGAGGGTATATATGGAACTGCTGACATAGACATCTTTAAGTTTCTTATATATAAAACCCTCAAACAATAAAAAATAAGGTTCTTTTGGGTCTTTATCATTCAGCACAGTAAACATAGTCTATTGGTAACCGAAACTGGAGTATTTATGAGGTTATTGGCAGACTGCATGCCTCTGACCCAGATCTGATAGTTCAGGTGATTTGGCCACACAGACATCTATCCATGTCTTGACATTTGTCTACAGAGTTTTAATATTAGACACAAGAATGATGAACTGAGTAGTTAGAATATTCCCGCAGATGCTTAAATCAGATTTAGTTTTAAAATCTAAAAGGAAATATGGAGTTAAATCCTTGGTGAGATCAAAAAGTATCTGCCTTTACAAACCTGTAATTAAAGGTTCATGGGTGTCAGGATCAAGAATAAATGGCTTGTTTATTCTGTCAGGAACAGGAGCAAATGCTAAGTTCAAAAGGAGACCTTGGCAAGTGTCTGGAAACAGGCAAGGAAAACAGAGGACAGATGACTGAATATCTTAGCTAGAAACAAATGGTTACTCTGCTGGATGCAGAAAACTGTAGTGCTGACTTGGAGTACTTTGAATGAGCACCAATGCAGGAAACATAAAAGAGGTTTTATCCAAAAAATATGGCTCTTTAATGAAATCCAAAATAAAACAGAAACATGACGAGTAAACAGGCAAGTGCAGGTACAGACAGGAACAGGATACACAGAACTCAGGTACAGGACACAGGATAACCAGGACAAACGTACAGGTGCAAAGTGCAAAAGTATTAGTGGATCCTCAATACCACCAGAAATTCAAGTTCAGCCAGAAAAAAGGGCACTCTGAGTAACTTGGACTGAAAGAGCTGCTGACAGGCAAGGCTGTGAATAACTTGGATTGAAAAGGAAGCTGACAGGCAAGGCTGAGAATCCCTAGAAAATGCAGTGAAAGAGCTGACTGGCAGGAACAGATAGCACAGCAGCTTTGACTCGGACTCAGAACGCAGGTAAACATATCAGGAAAATAATAGTTCTTACTGGATACTCTGGAATAAACGAGCAAGGAGGGGGAGGAGTGAATCATTTAAATAGCCTAAGAGATAGTGAACAAAGACAAGACTCTGGATACTGATACTTAGGGATAGTGGAAAAAGGCAAACAGAACTCTGGATCCTGACAATGGGTGATAATTGTTTATTTTACTTTAGAGGAAGAATAAGTATAATGGACATGCTTGACAGGAAAAGACAATCAGTTGAGAAAATGTAAGTGGGGGCACTGGAGGTGACTATAATTAAATTTTAATGTTGAATTTATTCTTTTTAATAGATTTTTTTTTTATTGTGCAATCTATATTTTACCTACTAACATTAGTTACTGGTTCAGACGAAAACCATTCACATCGGGCCTTTTCTATTCCTTAGGTTGTCAGAAAAAATTAAAATGAACCAGTAAAATAATGTGAGGGGTAGCCTTTCACATAGATGTCACAAGTAGGTCAGCTGAGCTCAATGGAGTTGACAGCACTGGGTTGCTAGGCAACCCAACACTTCCGTGGGCTGGAGCCAATCCCTGCTACCAAACATCAGGAGTGGCATTTAGCACGCCAGAGAGCCTGCGAATTTAGCTCCCATTTAACACTGTTTGATAAATATTCCCCTTAATTTGTAAGTTTAGTTCTTCTTTATTCTGTATTTTGTAGTAAATATCTTCAGCCCTAAGCTTTATATTTATTGTACCTGCTATTTTACCTGTATATCTGTAATGTTTCACTGGAAGGAGTTTAGGCGGAATAGTAGGCAGCATTGTGGGTACACAGGGACTTGGCACAAGCTAACCCTAGGAGGGGTGCTGAGTCTAAGGAACTCCCTGGATTTCACCATTGACCCCCGCAAGGGGATGTAGGCTTTGCTGCAGGGAGTTCCCAAGTTGCAGCCCCTAGGGTAGCTGTCCACTGGTGGATCGGGCAGGGAGTGCAATTATCTTGAAACTGAGCTAAATAGATGAATAGCAGACGAACAGACTAGTGGAGCGTTAATCTAAGTTCAGGAAACAGGCAGGGAACTTTATTCAAAATAACAGGATCAGGAAGCGTTCAGGCAACAAGTAACTGTGGCAGAGAATACACAAGAGCCCAAAGTACTAGCAGGCAAGTACTATAATCTGATGCGAGAGCTAGGGAGAGTGAGCCTTATATAGGCTTAAGTGACAGCCACACATCTGCGTCTATTCGTGTCAGCTGCACATGCAATGGAGCCGCGTCCAGCGCATGTGACTGCGGCATATTTATCTTGGTGGCGCACGAATGTGACAGATGCGCGCACTCGCGAGGAGAACACCGGTAAGTGCGACTCCTCACAGTATCAGATTATGATTGATGCAGTTAGACTGTAAACCTGATTTTTATGTGTACTATTTCATTTACACAGCAAACAGATGGGAATAAAGTTATTTATAATCTGCATTTGCTAATTACAATATTTTTCTTTGTTTTGCGTCTCTCTTGCTAGCAATGAATATGGCTATATCAATAAAAGTCACCTTTATGTTTATCCCACAACATTAAGGAGATCCCAGAAAAAAATTACTGGGACATCAGTAAATAAAGATATGCCACTGATACTTTCTGATACTAATGAAAGGGTAAAAATGTACTGTAGAGATGAGACACCCCAGGAATGTTGTGAATCATTACAGAAGGCTCATTAAATGTAACAGGAATAGGAATGTGTACTCTGACATTGCTTCAAGAACGTAAGTTGTCAAAAACAACAAGCGAAGATTCCAGAAAAAAATACTGTGTGGAGCACTGTCACTGGAATCCAAATTATCCAGGTAAAATTGGCACAGGCTGCCAAATGCAATTATACCTAATGACTAATGATTGTTTTCTTCTTTTCTGCTGAATGTTTTATTTTTGTGGTATTTATCAGTGTACTATACAAACAGCAATTTTTGAATGCCTATTTGTCATTGTTAAATAAATGTAAAATGTCACTGTAAAATTAAATGGAGGAATTTTCATCCATTTAATTTTACAGCCAGACTCTTAGTAGCCTATCACCTTCTTTACTTTCAGTTGTTCAGTTTGGAATCTTCAGTCCGAGGTTTCACTGAAAAGTTTGAGAATTCTGAATAACCAATCAAAATACTTACAGTTGTGCAATTCCACAGATCTGATGCCCAACTGGTCCTTTCAAATATATATTTTAATGGGTTAAATAGCAACATTTCTAACACCAAAGAAACTCGCTATAGA
Organism: Pipa parva; assembly: GCA_019650415.1. NCBI lineage: Eukaryota > Metazoa > Chordata > Amphibia > Anura > Pipidae > Pipa > Pipa parva. The sequence continues at coordinate 10,698 of WMED01001172.1, forward strand.
ACACATTTTTAACAACCTTAAATAATGTCAAACGAGGAATATCTGATTTACAGAGATAATTATAAATAGACCCAAAGATTTGGCTCACCAGGATCCAACCACAGGACTAAACAAAGCAAAAAATAACCCTCCGCTCTAGCAAAAATGAGTTTACATCATACGATCCATTAAACATTAAATGTGATACAAAGGCTGCTCATATTTCTTTCACACACACACACACACACAAGTTAATCCAGGACTGACTATATATACAAAATAATTTTATTGATGTCCATTGATAATATATCAGTTACAACAACAGTCCAATAATTATATGGGGAAATATTCTTATCAGGAAAGTTTCTTTGGGATCTTAATAAGACAATATTCCCAGAACAAATAACTTAAATGTTGGAACTTCATAATTAATGAATACTCCAGTCAAAACGAGCCATTTGCAAAAGGCAGCCATGAAGTAATGCTTTATAAAGAAGGCAACTTACCAAAACACTCAATCAGGAAACACAACTGTAAATGTATTATAAGGACTAAGGAGAAAACTGCCTCATTTTGTCCTTACAACTTAACCCAGTTGGATGGAGGGAAATACATGTTAGAAAATGATTTATGATGACCTAACCAGTGGTGTTATTTTAATTGAGTGGGTCTCAGAGCAAAAATTCCCCGGGCCGTCCAGTGCTAAGGATACCTCTTTACCAGTGTGGCTAATGGAGGGCTAATGCAGATCATGGTGAACTGATGCACACAAAATATGAAAACTTGACCTCAACACCTTATCATAGGGAAGGGATCAATTGCCCATGTGGAATTGTTGCTCTCCCTTCCAATACTCTCCAAACCTAATATGGTGGAGTAGTAATGAAATGATACTTGCGCCCTGGGTATTAGGTTTGTAACAGAAACTTTGAACCCCAATGTTCAAACGGGTAATAGGAAGGGAATTGTGTACTTATGAACCTTCTACATAGCACACAACTTCAATCCCCTGCAACAGGTTATAGGTACAGGTCCAAAAGACCCCTGAGATGCTAGTCCCATGCTCACTGCAAAGGTGTAGGAAGAAGAGTTGTAAACCTAACAGTTTGATTTATTTACCCTCTCCCACGCACACTTAACAAGGGTGGTAAATTGGAAACTTACTGTTTATTTGGCATTGTAACTATTTAACTTGTTATTGTAAGTCTCACTGATTTTTGTCAAATTTTAATATTTTGTAATTGCCCTGAGAGATGCTTAAAGATAAAAGAAGGACTGTAACTACCATTAAATAAAGTTCCTGGTTCTAGAAAAGCAGCAGATTGGATAAAATCAGTTTAGACTTCTCGTTTGGAAAAGAAAAAGCTCTGATATGTCCTAAAGAAAGTGCGATAGTGAAATACAAATATATTATTTTAATTGTACACTAGAGCATCATTTTTATTTTAAGCAGCCTTAACTCTGTAGATTTCTTTATCCATACAGAGTAAATGCACATTTATAATATGCTTAAGGGTAATTTTATTATGAAATCAATATAAATACAAATGCTAGGGTAAAACCACTGCTATGTGGTGAAATCTAAAATGCTATTGTGTCAAAAATGATGAAATAAAATACTCTTGCAGTGAATGAATAATTCTGATAAACACACATGCTCTTGAATTTTCCATATTTTATGGTTTGTTTTCATTGAAGCTAATCAGCAGGAATCTATAAAAGGTTTAATTTTTTTACATCTTCTTTATTACCTAAAATCCCTTTATAAAGCCACTAGTGGCGCTATGCAGCATAATATGTTATTATTGTTGCAAATTCTATGAATGAAAGCAGTAATTTGTATTTCTTTTTTTTTTCATTTCTAAAGGGTGTGATAAAATTCAGCTCTTTAATGCATGTATTTATGAAAGCCAAGTTAAAAAACGTTAAAACTTGCAAATAATGTAGCATCTTTACAATGTGTTGTATGGTAAATCACTTCAAAGATCACAATAATTCATCTACAAACAGTATTACATCATTTGGCATATGATTATTTCAAAGCAAGCAAGGTGATTGGGTTAGATTTTGCAGATAACAGAATGATGGATATACTGACTAAAAAGCAGGTGGTGCTAGGTTCGAAATGAAGAACTCAGGTTTGGATTGTGTAGATGCATCTGAACTTCCATAACATGTTAAATTTCTCATCTAGTATATCAATATAATGTACAACACAACTGTACTAATGTTATAATAATATTATTATATTTTTGCATTCATGGGGTTATTAAAGTGCAAATTTGCCAGGTGCAGTGTCCCTTTGTTTTGATGAACATTTGGTACTCTTTATTCAGTAAACAGAGGATTCACTTGGTGAAGAAATTAAATGCAATGGACACAATACGACATGTTGTATGACTTAGACAGTTGATCAGTACAGGACACAGTGATGTAAATTTGCCCAAATAAATTGAAATGATGTCATATTCCAATGATTCCAATAGATCTTTATAAAGGGAAACGTCTTTGTACCTGTATCTTTCTTAATTTAAAGGAGAACTATAGTGAGAATTATTTCTTACCTAATCTTATCTACACAGAATATTCTAATTGTATTGTATTTATTCATTTAAATAGCACTGACATATTACACAACACTTTACCTAGATTCATCATTCACTTCAGTTCCTGCACCATGGAGCTTACAATCTAGTTTCCCTATTCAGTCACACACATATAGATGTATGTTTTTATTTTTTTAGTTGTGGGAGGAAACCCACACAGATGTGGGGAGAACATGCAAACTCCATGCAGATGAGGTCCAGGGTGGAAATGAACCCAACAGTGCTAACCACTAAGCCACCGCCCTGCTCTGTCAAGCATATTTCCAGCTACCGTTCGTTTAAATACATTTTAAATCTGGTGATACACCCCAGCATACACAGAAAGTGGATGCAGGACCTAGTTAATAAACTGTTAACATCTATAACATAAATCAGAAATTACAATGTCTAGAAAACCCTTGGACCTAATTTTACAATTACATAGAATGTAAAGTATGTAAAGTAAACTATATCAGCCAGATTATTCACTGTCAGTAGTCTATTTCCAGTTTACAAATCAAAGCTGTGGTGACTGGTTATTGTATATGTAATAATGGATTTGTTTAGTTGTGAAGCTACTAGCTGGCCAAAATGTAGCACAAAAAATGAAAAACAGTTGTTAATTACACAAAATATGTATCTTTTCTAGAAGAGCCCATGAACAGTACATCTACTGCACTATAAACTTTACTTAAATATTTTATAACAGATTCCAAATCCAATCTTGTCATGTCTGAATTTCTTTCCCCTGAGGTAATTCTTGAACTGTCAGTATCTGATGACTTAATCCAGGTTATTAAGATGTCTTACATGACTCATATACAAAAATGTGGAACCTTGCCCTAGCTTTTTAGTTTTAAATATTTTCTGTAAAAAAAACAGAATAAATTGAATCCTTTAGCAAAAATAAAAATAGTAAATATTCATCAAAAGGAGTCTATATCTGAAATTTTATGTACATACTGCATTTAGAAAAGAAAAACATGTATTTCATTGAAGTAATGAAATGGAAATGTGACAGTTCTGGAACTTGGAAATCTGCTGATTTATTTATTAGTCAGATAATGTCTCTGAGCTTCTTTTAACAGTCATAGTTTCAATAATGACATCTGGGTGCCTTTACTAAGTTACTATAGGCTGATCAAGGCTAATGAGTGGTTACCTATATTAAGCACATAGTATTAGGAGTTTCTGAGATTGCAAACTCTATTTCTAATAAGGTGTGTAAATCATAAACAGTAACATTTCAAATCATTTTATAAATAACTTTCTGTGAGATATTTATGTATTTGTATTTATATGGCACTGCTTTACAGAGATTTGTCATTCACTTCATTCTCTGTCCTGTGGAGCTTACAATCTAATTTCCCTATTCAGTGACACATGCATAAACAGACACTGATGTATGTTTTTGAATTGTGGGAGGAAACCCACGCAGGTGTGGGGTGAAAAGGGGTTATTCACTAAGGAGCGAATTCGACTGTCGAATTTTCAAACTGCATATCCTATAGCAAATCCGCAACAATGTCCCCATTGTAAAGTCGCAACAATTTTTTAATGTTACTATTGTGACAATTTTCCCATAATAAAGTCACATCTGCGACAATATTACCATTATAAAGACGCAACTGTGACAGCCTCCAGTTGGCGAATTCACACCTATACACAACAATTCGGACTTTAGCTAATAACCCCCACAAACTCTATGCAGATGAAGGCCAGGGTGGAATTGAACCCAGAGGTTCAAGGCAGCAGTGCTAACCACCAAGCCACTGCACAGCTCCTCAGTTTACCTGCAACATATCCTTTTTACAATAGAATACTACAATGAACGTGAAGGTAAAAAAGGTTCTTGATTATGCATTAAAAATGTTGACAAGGGTTCCTTGATATTTAGAATATCCACCCTTAGTATGGTTTGGTTCAAAGTCATCTCCTTTTGTCTTGTAGGATATCTTAATTAAATAGGGTGTAGTTTTTATACTTACATTACTCACAGAACAGAAACCTTTCAGACTCAAAATGAGTTAAACAATTTGGTAAGTAGTGTAGTTCTGTAATTTCTCATTTTGAAGCTTTCTAAACCATTATGTAAATCATACGTTACATTTGGATGCAAAAAAATTCCAAACTGAAAATCTTGCAACCATAAAAGCTGTAACTTGCTCTGCCTCTGACAAAAATGTAAATTAGATGTTAAACATGACACCACCAAACTAATGAGAACCTAGGTTAAATGTGCTAAATCAGTGATGCCCAACCTACAGCCCGTGACGCCATGCTATCCGGCCCGCGATCCAAATTCCAAAGTCCAAATTGTTGTGAATAAGTGTGAACTCAACCAGCTAAAGACTGTTGCAATAGACTGCTCCTGTCTCAGTCACGTCTTTATAATGAAAATATTATCGCAATCGCGACTTTACTATGTGAAATTGCCATAGTTGTAACTTTAAAATTTGTTACGACTTTGAAGCAGCCCATGACACGCGTGTCAGAAATTTATATGGGCCCCAGGCAGAAAAAGGTTGGGCATCACTGTGCTAAATGGTCATACATCTCAACAATATTACATTTCAAATACAAGTTTTTAACTGTCCCAACAACCATTTAATAAGTGACCTTCACAATGAACCTGTATTACTTGGGTAATTTACACACTTCATACTTATTATTGGGTATTAAAACACTTCAGATTTATAAAGTAATTTTTTTTTGTACTCCTGCATCCATTTGACTTCACTTATTAAGGGAGGGAACGACAGCTTATACATCCTGTCCTTACCAAAGTAAAGATGTGATAGATTTTATCCCAGCAGTCTCAGGGTGGGAGTAGTGAGGGCTGATAGAGGCAATCACCTAGGATGGTACCATAATGAAAAATAATTAGGGAGAGGTGCTAAAATTATTTATAGATAAAAATAAATAGAAGTTGCGCACAAGCATGAGGTATATAACCTAAAATGGTTTACTGGTCAGTATTGTACAGCAGATCACTGTAACTGTTCTGCTGTACACTGTAATACTGGTCAGTAAACCATTTTAGGCTATATACCTCATGTTGTGTGTGCGACCTCTATTTTTTATCTACAAATTGGACTTTAATAGAGTCTTTGCCTAGCTCATTGGGGGTATTACACCACATACACATCTTACTCCTGGTATACATTCAAAAAAAATTTTCGTATCATATCTCTGGCTTTAAATTATTTATATCTGTGTTATGGGGGTGTGTTTTGACCCCTCACCTTGGGTGCTGAGACATCTTGTTGGGTGTTGAGCTATCCTGTTATGGCTTTATGACCCTTTTTTGACAAAATGGAACCAGTAAAAGCCTTGTGAATACCAGGAAAACATTTGCACCATGCAAGAACAAAAAGGAAGAGAACTTTTCCTTAAACTGTTCTGATTTAGCAATTGGTGTTGAGCGTGCCTCCGTTATATTTAATGGATGTAACAGGGCCGCCAATAGCATTGTGAATGTCCATGCATGCCGGAAACATGGGCATGTATATTCAACGCACTATAAAATCAAACCCCAAGTTTTACCCTCGACTTATCCAAGGGTCATAGTAAATTTCATAATTGTTGGCCCAAAAACTGACCTCAACTTATACACGAGATCGACTTATACACGAGTATATACGGTAGATTCTTTTACTACATAAAATTTTCATTTTGTTTTTTGCATTTATTAACTTGAGTTTAGTCATTACAAGTTATTTTTTTGTCTAAATAAATAGTAATGCTAACTTAATAATGAATCTGGTTAGTAATCATTAATTTATATTCTCCTAACATTCACAAAATTGGTTTCAGGCTAATGGTTGAATTTGTCTGCTAGTCCTCACTCCATTTTATTTGGTTGTATGGATGTCAGCACTGCATTGTAGCTGGTTGATCAAAACCTCACGTTTCCTGATGGTTAGTAGCTGATTTACTGCTAACTTACCGGTTTCAAGTTGTTTCTTAATGAATAATTTACAAACCAAGTGACTAATTAAAGGTCAAATAACCAGCGCCAAACCAGTAATATTCATGTTCACTTATAAGGCCAAATATCCATCAACAAGTCAAACTATCAACACCATGCAGTCAATGGTCCTTTTAATCATATTGTGAGGATTGATAAATTCTTTTCTATTTACTTACACACAACTACAGAAGTATACCAACATTTGTGTTAATTACAGGCAGTGCAGTATAGTATTACTATGAAAAAAACAGAAATTAATATGCCAAAACTTGAAAAGTATATGTCCTCTACAGTGCACACCCCACCCTAACACCACAGTAACTCACTGTGCTACCAGAAGCAGTAACGTGTTGCACCGTGATAGACATATGGAGAGACAAGTAGAATACAGCTGATACCTTTCATAGACTTACTGGGTAGATTGTAAATGCAAGATTTCCAGACTACTTAAGTGCCTGGCGAAGAGACCTAATTAGCATCAAAAGCTTGCATTAACAATTTAATCAGTAAGCAAATAAAAGGTATCCCCTAAATTCTACTTGTCTCTGCTCACTGTGCTACCCTTAACACCTTTGAAGCACTGTTTAACCCACTAGCACACATTCTCCTATAACAGGTTAGCAGTAGCAGTAGTAGTAGTTAGCAGTAGCAGCAACATGATAATTGTTGTACATACAGTATGTACACTTCAAATCACAATGGGAGTTATTCACTAAAGTCGGAATTGTGGCGTATAAGTGCGAATACGCCAGATTAAGACAGTTGCAATAGGCTGCTACTGTCGCAGTCACCTCTTTATAATGAGAATATTGTCACAGTTGCAACTGTATTATGGGAAAATTGTCACAATCTTAACATTAAAAATTGTCGTGACTTTACAATGGGCAAATTTCCATGGATTTGCTATGGGAATGCACTGTGAATTCGACAGTCAAATTCACACCTTAGTGATTAACCCCCAATATGTACAGTTAATTGTTCAATAAACAGTAGAATTACTGCATCACAAGTGTGTACAACAATGGAAGGCAGAGCATGTCTGTGGAGTAATTGTTTTTTTAGTTCTAGCTTCTTTTTAATGTATATTTTAGTTAATAGTATTATGGTTCTGAATTACAGCACAAAAAATAGGACTGCACTAAAAAGCCTCAATCTGAATAAAAAGCATAGCCTGACTTCAAAGATCATATGGGTAGCACTTAACTACCTTCTAATCAGATATATAAGGGTCAAACTAGAAAATTATGCAAAGAGTATGATGATTTTTTTTAACTGTATTCATTTTTAGTGGATCATTTCCTTTCATTTCTTAATGGAGCTTATCTTAAAAATGACTTCATCTTAATTGCACCTAATATTCTTATTTAATTGCATTACAGCAACTAATTATAATTTATGCTTCTTTTAAGGAAAAAAGATATCATCATTGGATGCCGTACATTATTTAAAATATAAAGTGCTCAAGTAACAGATAATGTAAATACAGAATAGTTGATTACCATTAATTTCCCTAGATTACATCAATTAATTAAATTACCCCAATAATGTATATATATAGCTGTCCTTGGCTAAATTTATGCCAAATGCAAGCAATTCAACTTTCTAGAGAGTCTTCCTGTAAGTCATCTATAGGTATCATATAGATAGATACTACTATGCCCACCCTACGGATTAGGAGAATAAGACTTAGATCACCATTTGCAGTCCTAGAATAATGGATTAATAACAAGGCAAAGCTTGATATCATGAGTCTAGGTTGCTTCAGCAATATAAAAATCTGGTGTGAACATAGGTCAATGGTAACTTCTGGTGTCCTGATGCACTCCCAGTCATGATTCACACCCAGACACATTTTAAGGGATCTTCACTGCCAGATTCCAACACCCAAGCTGGTTTTGACTCTTGAGTGTGTCACTGAAGCATTTCTAGTTCCTTGAGTCCTTGTGTATCAACCTTTGGCTTTGTTTTGTCATCTCTGCTCCACCAGTTTCCTGATCTCTTGGCTTTATTTAACTTTGTTTTCTCTCTATTCCTGGCTTCCTGACCTTTTGCTCTGTTCTATGGATAGGCACCTTCTCTGACCTCTACATGTCTTGTGTCTTGAATACCTGATTGTTGTTATCAGCTGTTCCAGTAGTTGGGTACGTCACTGTGCCAATTCTGCATTACAGTATAAAGTCTAGTTTTTTTGTATTTGCATTGATTTATTTATATAACGCTGATATATTATGCAATGCTTTACAAAGATTTAGGGGAGAATTCACCATTCAGCGAAGTGAGCTCCAAAGCCTTCGGCTCACTTCACAAATGGTATTATGCGCATGCTGATGTCCTGCGCGCGGACATCAGCATGCACATTAAAGGGATTCCCGTCTCAGTGAGGCAACTGGTGAGGCAACTGGTCTCACCGAGATGAGAATCCCTTTAATGCGCTCGCTGATGTCTGCGCGTAGGACATCAGCATGAGCATAATACCATTTGCGAAGTGAGCCGAAGGCTTCGGAGCTCACTTCGCTGAATGGTGAATTCCCCCTTTATAGAGCTTGAAAAGGGCATTGGTGAAAACCAAGGTAAATTTGGTTTGCAATTCAATACTAGGGAATAGACAAGCTTCATTTAGTGTCCTACTACCTAGATGAGGTCTGACACAAGATAAAGCTTAAGGGAATATACAAATAGAACATTGAATGACAACTAAAGAATAACAGTCCAATACTGGCTGATGTAAAGAACAGAAGAGAAATTTTTAAAAAGACTACAATGTATATGATAATGGACAAAAAGCACTATAGAGTAAAAAAGTTATAATATGTAATTAGTGCGCAAAAGAATTCAATATTGGGTTGGATATTGTTGCATATTGACTAAGACAGCTGATAATTATAGCATTTGCTTAAAGTCTGTCTGCCCAACATTTTCTTTTTTTGTGTATTTGGGAAACTGGAGTGGCTGGAGGAAGCCCATGCGGGTGCAGGGAGAACATACAAGCTCCATGCAGATGAGGTCCAGGGTGGAGGTGAAACCAGGGCCCAGCACTGCAAGACAGCTGTGTTAACCACTGAGCCACCACACTGCCCCTTCTTCTTGCAGTCTATACTATAACTGTCCCCTCAATTAAGTATATAGTGAAAGAATGTATACCTTAGAAGAACAGCTCCTTCCACCCCTCCATGTTAGATGAAAGAGCATTAGTTACTGTACCTCTGAAAATTAAACAGGATAGACAAATACTTTTGGCACATTGGCACATTATATTACAGTACAGTATATATATATATATGTATATATATATATATATATATGTTCCATGTATTTTATCTTCCAAAGCAGTGGCTTCTGAGCTCCCAGTATATTATTATAGTTAAGAAACTCCTCAACAATCCGAATATTATAAATTATCAACAGGTCCTTCTTTCCTGGATAGTCAGAATAGTAGTTACTATCCCCGGGAACACAAATGCTGCTCATGTTACGATCATTTTAATCTGACATAAATTAGTCCCTTAAAGGTCTGTTCTATTTGCAAAATTCATACACAATAATCCCTTATCCAGAAAGGCATTGAGAGTTTATTTTAAGCAAGCCATTCTATATTGCCAGTTATATAGTGGCATCAAATTGCTTATGATGTTCAGCCATTCAAAGGCCTTTAACTGATTACAGGGATGTCAAATCTACCTTATGAGTAGAGGTAAAATCAAGGGGATTCAATGTGCATATTTCCTTTTTTTTAAGATTTGTCTTCAGTAAATGTCTTTTGACTGTGTACACTATTTCCTGAACAAAAAAAATGGGATTGTTCAATTTAGAACCTCAAAAAAAAACTGATTTCCTTCTGTAATATAGATCAAAATATAAAAAGGTCTTTTATCAGCCTTGTTTGCTGGACAATGTAAAAACCTGTCATTGTTTCTTATATTTAATAAAGTACAGTATATGTGTGTGTGTGTGTGTGTGTGTGTGTGTAAACATCAGATGTAACATTGGTTACCTTCTTTATAATGCAAATTCTGATTTTAGCACAAACAACAGGTAGTCATAAGATGATGATAAATTGTGATGTCAGCAGTGCCTTTCTATTTACATATTTACCAGACTCCAAATGAACATGTGCATACAGATATTGAATTAATTTGCATATAGATTAGGCAATTATATTTTTACTAGTGAAGACACTTTACATAGCCAGTTTATCATGAATTTAAAGGTAGAAATGGTTGACAATGCTACCCTAATAAAATCAAGTGCACAAGCCACTTAAATTGTGCTACAATTTTGATACACATAAATCAAATTGTCTTGTGCAATTTGATTTTCTATGATTTATATGACAATGCCACAAAAGGTACATTGTTTGAAATGATTTAGCGTTTCTTCAGGCATTTTCCTTTCATTTTGTTGGTAGTGATATAAAATTCTTAATGTTATATCTAAAAACACCCTTAGGCTTCCTAAACATAGTTCACAAATAGTTCAGACAGTCAAATGCTAAATAATGTTGAAAGATACAATATCGTCTAAGTGTAACATATAAAATGCTGCCTGATAATGACAACTTCTTATATATGGGTCAGGTAAGTCATTTAAGTCAACTTTGAACTAAACTAGCAAAAATAAACTGGAAACTGACCATTGTGTTGATAGATGAATTTGATAGATGAGATAGATTAGTTATATGACTTGAATAATTGCCACTAGTGTAACAGATGCAGTAGATACCTCCACTAGTAATTTGCTCATATTTCCCCGAACTTATGCACAATACACTGTATTTTTTCTGTTTTTTGCATTTGTCCCTGTGAGCTGCTTATAAATTCATGAAATAAAATTAAAATCTTTTTTATTTTAATTGGCAAACAGTATTATTTGCTAAATTTTAATGCAGGCAATTGGATTCTGGATCCATGTCTAGTTTAATAAAGTATATTGACATATTTGCAACATATATTTTATTGCTTTTGGGTGAAATTCCTGAATCTTTTTGTGAAATTCCTGAATCTTTTTGTATACTGTATATCTGGCTTTTTACCTAATATCCTTCTAGAAGAAATGCTATACCTTTCCCTCCATTTGAGCCCTCTGAAATAATCTATTTCTGATATATTTATTAATGTATATGGCCGAAACATGTATTCTCTCATAAATATAAAGTACACATGAACTACAAACTTCAATTCTGCTATTTAGTATGATCATTGTCAGAGTGATCATCATGCTTTCACTTGTACCTGTACTTATACCTGTCTTAAAGGGGCAGAGATGTGACTGAGCTAACATAATGTTGGTAAACCCTTTGATCTTTCTTGGTGCTGTATTTTGTCCATTCCATTTATTAATTTGAAACCGCTCAAGCTGAACCACATCTTTCTTGTACACTGGTGCCCAAAACTGCACACAATATTCCATGTGTGGTCTGACGAGTGATTTTTAAAGCGGTATAATTATGTTCTCGTCATGTGCATCTATGCCTCTTTGGATGCCCCCCATGTAATTGTATAACTGCATTATTATTTGCTCTAATATTTCTGTAATATTCAGAGTGCTGTGTCCTCTATCTCTGGGTTAATAATAACTGTATTTATTATTGATGTCAACATCAAATATTATCAACCCTTGATATATTCAAGGCGAAATTTCTTAAACTCGAAAAAACGAAAACGACTTTTAATAATTCGGGAGAACACTTTGAAGTAAGTATCACAAGATTTGCCTCAAACAATACTTGCTGTGAGAAACTTTTTTATTGAATATACCCATGGCTACCATGGCATATATTATAGCTACCCTTTCCATGGATATATTCAATAAAAAATCGTTTCTCACAGCAAGTATCGATTGAGGCAAATCTCGCGATACTTACCGCGAGAAACTTCACACTGTTCTACTGATTAAACTCAGAAAAGCTGAAACGGCTTTTCCGACCTTAATAAATTTCGCCCTAAAAAACTTATGTTGATGTATCCTCACAATATGTCTCAACAACTTTTTTAACTAATATTACTCTTAATATTACTAGTAATTACTACTGTTCCAAATGTTGTTTATTGTTTTAAATGTTTTAGCTTTACATAATTTTTATATAATTATTCATATCTACAGCAATTTAAAACGTTTTTTCTAAACATTAAAATAGAATTAACATCAAAGCCAATAGATTCAGTTGATAGAGGTTCTTGACAATGTAACAGTCAAAAGAGTAGGTTGTTTATCTTTTTTATTAGAAAGGATCTATGTACAACACAAATGCCATTTATTTATTCTTAAATGTATGTGACTTTCACAAAATAATTATATGACTTAGTTTAAGGTTAAGACATGTCCAATTATTACGGCACTCTGTCTTATACCTTGTATTATGGCCAGAAGCCTCTTATGAATTTTTTTTTTTTATGTGAAAAAGTATTTAAACCATATTCATATAAGATAAACTGCCAAGAATTAAGGGTTTAACTTTAATTAAACTAATTAACATAAAATGTCAAGTGAATTTTATTGAAATGGCAATGATACAAAAACTATAAATCCATTTACTGTTAAGTACTTTAGAACAGAATTGAAGGATCCTTTATGGTTCCATTCTGAGTGCCTTTGATCTTTCTTGTGTTCTTTTAATTACATTACTTTAACAAGAAACGAACTATGAAAAAATATTCCTCCACCCCCCCCAAATTTTTTTTTAATGTCTGTGAATCTTAGTTTCGACAATAGCCATGGAATTATCCTTAAACTACTTACACCCCAAGACAACATTTCATGGTAAAATTAAATATTTCTTAGCATGAAACTTGTGTTCCAGGTGGTTAGGAGAGTCCTTGTGGTTTGCTGAAAGGCTTGATCTCTTTCTTTTCTCAACATGTGAAAGCTGATTTAAATGATTGGGTGAAAGCAGAGGAAGTTTTGGCTGAATTCTGAGTAAAGATGACAGCAGTAAGTTTCAGGTTTCAGAAAGCAGACAGACGGATTAAAGGAACAAAGCCTTAAGTACAGCTCTAGAGTTTCAGAAAGATACACTTCACAATAATGATTCACACTCTGACAATAGTGACTATTCCTGCTTACATTTTGTGTATCATATTATAAAACTTTATAATTGCCAGATTTATAGCTTGCTTAATTAACTGATGAAATACTTCGGTGATACAAATTGCATCATATTAAGCAATCTCCTTATGGTAAGCACAAATCAAATATGAAGCATTGAAAAAATAAAATATCATGGGATTCACTGATGACAGGATGTACAAATCAAAACTGCGTCCCTCCTGTTGTTTGAGAATCCAGTGAGGGTGGCTGCCATATGTTCAACACTACAAAGGGGTAAAAAATGACAGAATAAAAAAAAACTACTTTAACCTTTGCAATATGTTAAGTCCTGTGATAAAAATATTTGCATCACAATAAATAAATAACATGCCACAATAAGTACACGGAAAAATCAGTGATTAACTGCACATGATGTAAATTAAAATAATAGTAATCGTCATTATAGTAGATGCACATATGGTAACTGAATTTGTCAGTCTTTATTAAAGCATGTACGTATATTTTTATTTATAAAGTACCACTGTGTTATACAGCTCTGTACAAATCAACAATAAAACTGCTATAGACATGGAAGAAGTGCTTAATATAATACAAGTGAAGTAAATTACAAGTTTTTAATCATGAATACATCACCATAAATGCCAGGCAGTGACTGAAACAAGAGGATGGAAGTCCCTACGCCTCAGAGCTGACAATTTAAAGTAGATGTGTTTAATAATGACAATATCTTAAAAATGGTGGATTGTTTTATAAAGTCCTGTGAAACTGAGGCAAGCGTAAAATGTAACGCAAAAAATGTTCAAATTAACAACAATATTATCATATTGATTAAAATTAACATATTTTTATTCAACGTTTTCAACTTATGACATCATTTTCAGTGATTCATGTGTAAAACAATGTTATTTTTCTGAACATAAATAAATATAAACAAAAAATTATTTTTCTTTCGTTCATTCTTCTTTTTTACTCTTTCCCATTGTTCCATCCAAATAATTCAGGCTTTTGTACCTATATGTTTAGTTTTCTACAAAACAAAAAGAGAAGATGTTATAATATCATTTTTATTAAAAAAGTTACAGGAGATGGAACCTCTCTTTATTATATGTTATTCTGCAACTCCACTAGTGTAAACATGATTTTCACAGGACTGATCATGTTTAGGTGTTGTTTTTTTTATCTTAATTTCTAATTCATTTTGATTAACTACTAACTAATATCTTAAGTTTCAGAGAGGAAAAAAAAATAATTATCATTTTTATTAGAAATTTGTAACATGAACAGTAGAACTAGTTTGTGGTATTTTTTCTGATCTCTGGAACTATTTAAATATTGACATAACCAAACAACCTCATGATTTAGCTTTTCCTATCCACACAATCTAACATCTCATATTTTGAAACATGTATGTTACCTAAATTATGTAATTATTAATCAAAGTCATTTATCAAAAGACAGAGTGTAGCAAATCCCATTCTCAACTTTGCTTGGGTTTGGTTAAATTGATTGTTCTTACTGCTGCCAGTATTAACAACACAACAAAATGAAGTCAGCTTTTAAGTAATACAGTGCTGTCCCCATCAATTTAAATTAAACAATAAGTGATCTGCAAAGTAAACACAGTAAGAAAAATAAATATATACCTATAACTATACAGATAGACAGAAAATGTAAAAGATAAAAAAATCAAATTCCCAATGTTATAATATAAAGTTGTACTTTTGTTTGTAGCACTTGAAGTTGGATGAAAACAATCACATACTACAGTAGCTGTAAGAACTAATAGAGTGTTGAAACCATTTCCACTTAATGAATCAGTAACCTTACGTTGTTTATAAACAGATCAATCATTTGGGATGTATTAGAAATACTAATGGTAGTGAAGAATAGGTCATCTACAAAATGTAGAGCAAAATGTGGCATGGGGTCTAAATTAATGTTCATTTTATTTATTTTTTTCTTATAATGCTTTAGTTCATATAAACACATTATTAGTTAGCACTATTAAAAAAAAAATCCCTTGTGTATAGCATATTATTAAATAGATGTTATAAACATGACTCACTATATTCATCACATTTCTTGAATTATTCTTTAGAATATAATTTAACCTTTTTTGTTATGGATATATATATATAACACATTAATATTAAAACAATATAGAATTATTCTGTCCTTATCTCCATGAACCCATTTTATATATATGTATCTATGTAGCTATCATTTTGTTTTAATAATTGGCTGTTATGTTTGTTGCCATCTTTGTTGTTCACTATTATTTTAAATGTAGAATGTGCCAACTAAAAATGAAAGCGCATGTAACAATGGTCATTCGGTGAATAAAATTGTCTGTGTTTAAACTACAGAAATATACAGCTATTGGATCTATATCTTTCTTTTCAAATCATAATGTATGAATATTTTAACACATGTGTACTCAGTGGGGTGTATTATCATACTGATATAAATAGAATTAATGAGCAGTCAACCTGCCACATGTCATGACATATGACAAAGCAGCTAGAGCATGAGAATATTTTTTTCTGGTTCATAATAACGTTTCAGTCTATCCCTCAGTATGTTAAAATGCTGCAACTTAGGTATTGTTACAATTTAGAACAGTTTTTGTTGTCCCAGTTCATTTAAATAAAAGAGCAACATAATAAAAGATGCAGAAAACAATGTATTGATTAATGCAGAAAGAAACGTAGGTGAATTCTTAGCCAATTTCACATACTATAGAAATAATACGATGGAACATACATAAGGAGAATAGATGAAAATGATTTGGTAATTGGGAGGTTTTTAAAGTGCACCTGTCACCTCAAAACTCTAAGACTAAATTAGGTTCTACTAATGAAATAAACGTTTTTATAAATATTTATGTATTTTTAAAAAAATGTACCTTCATATATCATTTCTCTCTGTCATCTTCCCTGTCAGCCTGACTTTTCTTTCCTGAGTTGGGAGGGCGGAGCTAAATGATGATTGACATTATAGCTCCTAGAGTCAGATCTCAGCTGGGAGGGCGGAGCTAAATGATGATTGACATTATAGCTCCTAGATTCAGATCTCAGCTGGGAGGGCGGAGCTAAATGATGATTGACATTATAGCTCCTAGAGTCAGATCTCTGCTAGATCGTGATTTCAGGCATATTGGGGTTCTAACAGTTGATGCCTTGTTTGAAATTATTTCTTAGCTTCCTCATTATTTTGGGTGAAATATTTGAATTTACTTTTTTTTTGTTTGGAATAAATACATTTTTCAATAAAACCTGTACTGCTGCTCAGTTGCTCCTCATCACAATAAATAAAGCCTGAACAGTTGAGTAAAGGTGCAAACTAATTATGAAAAAATCTGAAAAAGTGCAAAACAAAATAAAAGACACCTAATAGTGCCTTATCAAAGGTTTTTAGGTTAAAGTAAAGGTAAAGTGAAGTCCCAAAAAACGTGCACAGAGTCACACAGTTGTATGGAAAACAACAGGTGCGCTGTGTAGAAAAACGAATAATAAAGCACCCTCAAATAATGCTCTCAAATCTTCTGTGAAGTGCAGATATATTATGCGCTTACCAAAAGGCAAAACATTCACAGCTTTAATAAATAACCAGCAGGAAAATAAGACTGGATCTTTGTAGATGAGGATAGGGATGCAGCTTGTATCTTAACTAGGGATGACGTATGTATTCTTCTCAGGTAGCCCAAATAACAAAATAATTCTCATAGTGTAAAATTGATATTTATTAGAGACGATAAAACAGCAAACATTACACTCACAAACTTAGGAGTATCAAATGTATAACAAAGAAAGAAATCCCTCTGTGGTGTAATCCCAGCGAACTATCAGAGTGATAGCACCAGAACTCAACGCGTTTCACCAAATGGCTTCTTCAGGTGGTAATTACCTCCTGAAGAAGCCATTTGGTGAAACGCTATCATTTTAGATTTGCTTTATCTACAAGTTCTACTTTTTACCTCAAAGCAGCAGCTTTCACTATTGTTGGTTTTATCTACTTCGTGGCTATTTTATTACTATTATCACTATTATATTTTATCATTATTATTGCATTTATATATCTTTTTGAGTCTTCAGTATGGCCCAACAGGGTGTTTTTTTATAGGAAAAAATTTTGTTTCTGGATTATGGTGAACCCATTTCACAGACATCTAGTACTAATCCAGTTAGATTACTAAATCAATTAGAAAAAAACTGTTCCTTGCAGAATCTAAACATATGCATGATATAATGTTGTTACAACAAAATTTGAAAAATAAGATTATCCCTAGAGGCTTGAAAATTTACAAGCAATTTAACTTTGTAGAAGATGAAATGGGTTTAAAGGAACAGTTTAGACACTGTGGGCAAAATTTACTAAGGGCGGATTTAGTCCGCCCGAAGTAAATTTCGTCCCAACAGTTATTTGCTGTCTGTTTGGCACTGTTAAATAAAAGTTAAATAAATGCTTTCTGTCATTTAAATTATTTATTTATTTCCACCCTTCACAGTTTAGCACCAGTTTGTTACTGAAGATCCTTCCCTCTCTCAGCCACTTCCAGTTTAGAGTTAAGGAATTGACTGACAGGCTGGATAATGCTAAATAACCAATCAGAACCTT
>WMED01001173.1:0-12035 GCA_019650415.1 Pipa parva
ATAGGATTGTGAGTAAGATCTGTTTAACCACCTCCCTACTCCATGTCTTCTGAAAGGGGGAGGGCAAAAAGCACAGTGTAGGAGGGGGGTTGTGGGGGTAAGCAGCACAGTGTGAAAGGGGGGTTGTAGGGAAGGCAGCACAGTGTATTTTAAATATTGTATTTGTTCCCATTTTTATTTTATTTTTTTACTTTGTATGAGTGTGATTTTTTTCTTTAGGGAAATATAAGACATCCCCTGAAAATAAGATAAAGTGTAACTTTGGGAGCAAAAATTAATATAAGACACTGTCTTATTTTTGGGGAAACACGGTATACAGAGCGTTTATACTGTATCTTATTCTGGTACTGCATGGACAGTGCAGCATAAATAATAATAATAATGGCATTCTTAATGATGTCACTACCACATCCCCCACAAACCAAAATTGGTGATAGCTTTGTATGAAATGTTAAGTATGGATTATTATTCAATTATTCCACAGTTTGTATTGTTATTTCTTTATATTGCTTCAATTTGAACATTTCCCTCAGATCAAATTTGCCTATTTTGACTCTGTGTTATTATACGGAAATTAAACGTCTGCCCCGTTCAGTGAGATGTTTATGTAAATATAGAGACTTCTTTAAAAGAAATCAGCATAAATGTGCTATGCTGCGATTAAATAAACCTATACAATTAGTAGATGTTGCTCCATTATCCATACCTGGGAACCTTCATGGCATTTACCTCTAGGAAATCTCTCCCCCAGGCTCAGATGATTGGGAGTCAAGTCTAGTGATGCCAATTGCATTAAAGGGGAACTATAGTCAGATTACATCTTTTGATATGCAGTACTATACTTTAGTGAGAAGTATTTCGCCCCATCAGTTGTTTCATGTGACGCAGAATGATTGATTACATAGCACTGATAAAATCCCACACCAGGAAATGTGTGTGTGATGTGTACTGGCTAGTTTTCCATGGAAAGGTACCCTGCTCTGGGCATTTTTACCCTACTTACTACTTAAAGTGCACCTGTCACCGCAAAACTCTAATACTAATTTAGGTTCTACTAATGAAATTAACTTTTTGTAAATACATATGGGTTTTTAAAAATGTACCTTTAAACAGCATTTCTCTCTGTCATCTTCCCTCTCAGCCTGCCTTTTCTTTCCTGAGTAGGGTGGGCAGGGATAAATGATGATTGACAGTATAGCTCCTCCAATCAGATCCCTGCTATATCATGATTTAAGGGATATGATTGAAGGAGCTATAATAGCTATATAATAATATATCGTAGTATAAAGGAGTTTTATATGTATGTGTGCAGTTACATTGGCACTATAGTGGCCCTTTAAGGGTTTCCCAAAAGACCCAGAAAATGCTCAACAAATCCAGAGTCTCCAGGTGAAACTCAGCCAGTTCCTAGCTCTGCCCATTCCTTGTAAAACAGGCAACTATACTAATAAAACAATAAACTGAGAGGAACAACCCATATAATATAGAAAGGCAATTGTATACATTAACATAGTGTAGTATCAGTCTGTGTCTCCATGGGTTCATTACAAATGAAAGTGGAGAAGGTACATTAAGAAAGGAGAAAGGGAAGAGTATTAGAGGCAGGGGATATTTAGACCGTATCCTTTTAACCCGTGTGAGGGGAAGGCAATGGTATATCATTAGAAAATTAGAAAAAATTCCAAGATTTTGGTATGTTACACTTGCTACATTGAGCTTTAGTCAATGCTCCTGGTGGCTGTCCAATCCTACAGTATTAGTGTAATTTTGACATATGGTCTTAGTAATGAACATATATGTACATTTTTTTGTATGTATATTTTTATTTATAAAGCGCCACAAGGTTACGCAGTGCTGTACAATCGAACAATACCGTTATAATACAGACAAAGGAAAGTGCTTAACAAGGAACAAGTGAAGTAAATTACAAGCATATAATCAAGAAAACACATCATTCTAAATGCCAGGCCATGATTGAAATAGGAGGATGGAGGTTCCTGCCTCATGGACCTTTCCAGTTTAAATATGATGCTGAGAAAAGGGGCAGAAGTCTTCTTGGAGTCTGGGGTTTTTTAGAATCCCAACCAAAGCTAAACTTTTAAGGCATTGATGGGTCATTTGATTGTCTGAAGACCTTAACTAATAGGGTTCAAATAGTTTTCCAATGAATTATAGGAAAACTAAAGCATGACAAAAATGTAGGTTCCTAATAATGTATAGTGCTTCTTATACCAGTTTACAGATGATTCAGGACAGTGGCATGATGATGATCTGTGATCCAATGTAGTTCCCAGAAGGTCTTATTTTTAAAACCTGCTCCCCTTAGACACTGGCTTAGCACACGCTTAGTGTGCCTTTCTTATGGTCTGATGAAGACATATTGATTAGGAATACAGGTTATGACTGTCAAAAAATATCAAACATTTATCTTCACCAAGTAAGGGATTCAGCAGTGTGTGTTAGTATTAGGCTCCCTTTTGTATTATAGAGAAACTTTATAAATTACATTTTGTCTATAGTTAAGTGTTTCCTCTTCAACAATTTAATGAATCATTTAAACCCTCTTTGTGCTGCAAGGCTGTGTACCAATAAGCTGTGATGCATATTGTAAATTGCTTTTCCCTGTAATGCAAACTTAAAATAAGGTTTTATAGGTGTTAAGGGATAGAGTTGCCAGAGTAATACAGTATTTTAAAACTGAGCAGCTATAAAGCAAACGAGCTTGCCTGCTAGTGAGTAATTATTTTAGCAGTAAAACACATCATTCTGCCTGCAGCTTCATATTTCAGTAATCAGACACAATAAAATAGGCTAGCCAGATCCCTTTAACAAGGACCACAAAATAATAAGTGTTGCATCAAGAAAGGTGTAGTGCACTAACAGGGGTGCTCTAATACCCTCAGGAGTTACATTTCCATGTCCAGGCTTGCTGATCAAAATCCCAATGTGCAGGGCCCCATTTACATTTGAAATGATGTTTAGAGCACTTATAGTTAACATAAAAACCTAGATTTCCAGTGGTTCTTTGATTAAAATATAAGGGCAGTTTGCTAGAAGAAGATACTTCTGTGGGGTGCCAGATGCTTTTAGAGGGATTTTATGGGCAATCCTTCATCGATGCAAAGCAGTCTACCATGTGATCTTTGTTGGGATGCATTGCTACCCATTACACAGATGGCCCTGACTTTCACCATCTGAGGTGGACTATTACACAGCAGACTTGACCATCTTCAATCTGGAGTCCCAAAAGAGAAAAGCCCTCTCTCCTTTATATTAAAATACATATCAGGAGGGTCTTAAATGGTTATGCCACAAGTAGCTCTCTACGAGTGTATTGTTTATTAGATGAAGACCCTCAATTCAGTTTAGTTCATTAAGCATATAGGCTTTAGATTTTGTTCACCTGGTAACACATGAATGTATTTAAATCACTATTGATTTGCAGGATGATTTTTTTAAAAACAAAATATTTCGTATTAAAGGAATGATCTAATCATCTCAGTTTATAATTGTTTCTGTATGGGTATTGTGGGAGCCGATGGTTCAGGGATTATGACAATTTTCACATAAAACTGAGTTGTCATATCATCCTTTTAAATCTAAAACTAAGCACCTCTTTTAAGGGTGGAAACATAAATAAAGGTGACGGAGTATATAAAACATGATCTTAACTATGACTGTCCACCTGTAATTGATCCCCAAACTTTAAAGTGCACTTGTTACCTCAAAACTCTAATACCAAATTAGGTTAGTTAGAAATGTTTTTGTAAATATATATGTATTTTTAAAAATGTACCTTTATACCAGTGGTTCTCAACCTACCTGTATCCACAACCCCCACGATGGATGTCATCATGTCGGCGTGGGCTTGGTGATATCACCACGTCATGCAGTGACATTCGTGCACAACATCATATTGTAGCGCGCTGAGTGTCATCACGCACACGCGTCTCATGATGACATTTGGCTGCAACATCACCATGCAAGCAACCATATATAAAGGGACATGCGCTCACTACCAGAGTTACAGTATGTTCAACGACCCCTGTGAGAGTGTCGTTTTACCCCCAAAGGGGTCGCGAACCACAGGTTAAAAATCACTGCTTTGTACAGTGTTTCTCTCTGTACTGTATTTTTAAAAATGTACCTTTATACAGCATTTCTCTCTTGTCATCTTCCCTGTCAGCCTTACTTTTCTTTCCTGAGTCTGGTGGGTGGGGCTAAATGATGATTGACATTATAGCTCCTCCAATCAGATCCCTGCTAGATCGTGATTTAAGGGATCTATCTGATTGGAGGAGCTATAATGTCAATCATTGTTTAGCCCCACCCACCCGACACTCGGGAAAGAAAAGTCAGGCTGACAGGGAAGATGACAGAGAGAAATTCTGTATAAAGTTACATTTTTAAAAATACATATATTTTAAAAAACATTTTTCATTAGTATTAGTTTTGAGGTGACAGATGCAGTTTAACCTTTTTATTTTGTAGGGTTTAACACTATATTTATTTTCGTCAGAATCCCAGAAGACAACATTGATCATGTGCTGAGGCAGTGAGTAAGGGGAAAAGCATGACTGAGATGTCAGGGTTCAGTACAAGATTGTAGCACAAAAATCCATTTGTTTTATTGTCAAGGTACTTGCTTGCAGGATTTTACCTCTAGAAGTCTATGGGGGTAATCCAGCAAGCAGCGAAGTGAGCTAAGATGCGTTCGGCTCACTTCGCAAATGGTAGTATGCGCATGCTGATGTCCTGCGCGCGGACATCAGCATGCGCATTAAAGGGATTCCTGTCTCAGCGAGATCAAAAGAGTTGCCTCGCCGAGACGGGAATCCCTTTAATGCGCATGTTGATGTCCGCACGCAGGACATCAGCATGCGCATACTACCATTTGTGAAGTGAGCCGAACGCATCGTAGCTCACTTCGCTGCATGCTGAATTACCCCCTATATGGATGGGAATATAGGGTCTCAAAGCAGGAAGTTTCACACTTGGTACAAGTCCATACACATACTAAGATTAAGCATAATAAAAGGGGACCATTAAAGTGATTGTGACACATCTGTGCCATGCAACTATCATAGTTCTAATTGCAATAGGATCTCAAAGCAATCAGTGAAAATGTTGTTCTAATTTTATGGAGAACCTACCCCTGTTTACTCTGTGACAATTGCAGGACACAGATACAGTATAAGTCACAGTCACTTTAATATGAAGGTTTATTTTTGCAATATTCACATATTTCATTTCTAACACACACATATACAAAATTTTCTTCCTGGATTCAGATGGCAGTTTATGTTGTCTCCCAGCATACTGTGGATTTGTTGATTGGATGAGATTTAAGTCTCAGCTGAAAGAGTGGTATAAATGCAGTGACTGCACAGTATGCCAAATGCTACTTATTGGTTTAATAATCAGCTAATCAGTAGCTTAGCCACCTTAATCCTTTGCTAGGCTGACCTACAGATCATCAGAAAATATTAGGTGGATGTCGATGTCCTTAGTCCGTGTATCTCCAAAAATGCATTGCTCCCAAAATCCATTTCATGTGCAACGGACTGTCCGTTTCTAAATTAACATGCTTAGTGGGGGCGTTTATGTAGGCTTCTGCTGATTTTATATATGATCAAAAACAGCTTTTCAATTAAAAAATAAATGCATCAAAAAGTGATATTGTCACGGCAATAAAAATATTTCCAAATAGGCGATAAAGGCATAATAATCATTTAGTAGTGGAAAAACATTTCACCTTTTAGAACTATCCCCCTTACTGTTTAATGTATTTCTCTGATCTGTGGATTTACAAGTTATGTTTACCCTAAAGAAACTAGAATTCCTTGCATTATGTTTTTTTTTTTTTATACATAATAATTAGGACATAGTGACATATTAGAGGCATAACTAGAAGTGTGTGGGTCCATGAAGCTAGATTTGTTGATACTGTACATTGCTCAGTATCTAACATTCTTGAGCATGTCTTGTCTAGTTAAGTTACAAAGCCACGTAGTCATTGGCCATTCGTTCCAGTCATATTGCTGAGGCCACTTCAATTGCCCATATGTTTCAATGCATAAATGTTGTAGCCCAAGCAAGTTTTCCATTACTTATGGATAATGCTCAATAGTCAACACAAAATATTCATCGGTTTCAATGCACACTGATCTGTATATTCCATCAGTTTACAGCACACTGTCTATATACTTTCCACAGTCGTGGATCTCCTCTTCGGCAGAACTAATAGAGGTGCTGTTCACAGGAAGTGACATCAACAGGAGAGACTCATGGGGAAATTGTACTGTAGCACCATTAGCAATACGTCAAAGGGTCTAAAAATGGTTTATAATTTCATAATTTGTTTACTTAGCTTCTGATTATTTGGTAGACGATTTGTATAACTTTGACTTAGATATAAATGATAGTCTGATCTGAACTCGCTTCATTGTTTTCTTTCATTCTGTTTTCTATGTTTACTACTCTTCAGGGAGTATGTACTCATTTACTACTTCTATGACTCTGCAGAGCCAAAGAAAACATCTGCACAAGCGCATATTTTTTCTGTCAATTTTTCAATAAACAAATTAAAATTGATTATTCCTAACCTTTCCCCAGTTCCTGCAGCTTTAAATTAGTCTATGTATGCTTCCTGCTGGGCACAATCAGGAACTACTATAAACCTCTGCTTGACCTTGAGAACTGAATCAACTTTAGACTCAAATCTACAGCTATTTATTAAATGTGTTTGTTCATGTAAATTCTTACTCAGTTCGCTACATTATTGAGCTGATCTGATCTTTATGCATCACTTTGTCTCTATTTGTAGCAAATGCAACAACAATTAAAAGGGAGATATTTACTAAGGTCATTTCAACATTTTAAATTAGGTTTGTCTGATTTCACTGTTCATTTCCCAGTGCTTTTTTTGATTTCCCATGATTTATAAAGGATCAGAAAGCATTAGAAATTGCTATTATGGCCCCCAGCCTAAAGAACAATATAATAGCCAAATTACAAATACTGTAGGTCAATGTATGTTATTTTATGTTCTTTTTTTAAATTTATTTTATTTATTTATTTTTGCATAAAGTGTGTGCAAGGGATCTAAAAATTTAAATATCAGTTCTTTTTAGTATAATGTGTCTTATCTTAATGATGCCTTTCTCATTCTGAATAGAGAGACAGAAACGCATCTATCATTTTGCTCTGAAGATCATTACCAAAACATATCTTATATACATCCATTCACCCAGACAGGAACAATCAACTATTAGAAATAAAGTAAAAACAAACCTGCTGCTTACTGATTACTAGTATTTAACAAAGTGTATGAAATAGAATAAGCTATCGACCTGGTCCTCAGCCAGTTGTATAACTGCGTAGAATAACCAAGAAGAGCTATACAGTGTAGCCAGCTAACCTGTTTGTGTGTGAGCTGGGGTGGAAGGTTTGAAAGAAGATGAATGGATTATTATAGGATTTCAACATTTTGTTTACCACCTTGTATGCTTTTTAGTTAACTCCCGCTCCCTCCATGTCAAGATTTCTCAAGTCACATGGGGGTTATTCACTAAAGTCCGAATTGTTGCGTATAGGTGCGAATTCGCCAGATAAAGACAGTCACAATAGGCTGCTACTGTCACAGTCGCGTCTTTATAATGAAAATATTGTTGCAGTCGCGACTTTATTATGGGAGAATTTTCGCGACTTTATTATGGGAGAATTTTCGCGACTTTATTATGGGAAAATTGTTGCAACTTTACAATGGGGAAATTGTAGCAGGTTTGCTATGGGAATCCGCTGTTTGCGAATTCGACTGTCGAATTCGCACCTTAGTGAATAACCCCCACAGTCATTTATTTCATTGTTTGTTCGCCCATATGCTCCTTTGCAGCATTACTGCCTTTTTCAGCAAAACAACCTTTCATTGTTTTATTTTCCTTATCACTAACATCTCTGAGAAACTTAGATTTTATAATAAATACAAAATCCCCTCATTGATCTGCTACTAGTATTTAGAGAAAAGCACCTATTTATTTTTGTTTTTTCTTGTCTTTTGATCTATTGTTAATTTGTTATTGTATGGTTTATTTGATCTCACTTGTTTTCAATTATATATGGTATGATGACTTAGACTGTAAATTCTATAGAGCAGGGACCTCTATCTTCTTCTGTCAATCACAACCTGGGCACTTAAAGTGCTGTTACGCAAGTTACTCACTTGTGTTGTGTAATGCACTTTTCCCATGTCTGTCTTATATTTGTATAGCTGAATTGTACAGCGCTGCGTACATTTGTGGTGCTTTATAAATGAAATTATACATACCTTTAAAGGCACTTGGGGGTAGTATATTACAAGTCTTGGTGGTATTGTGTCTCAACAGGATGATGTATTTGTTTGTGTCCCTTGCACCTTATTAATCTACTAGAGATGAGTGCAGTAACTAGGAGTGAGGCATCCTTCTGACTGACCTTGTGCCTGTAGGAAAATACCTTAAGGCTACCTTATGGATGTGCAGTTCATATACCCACCTTGTCATTACATCTATTCTTGTACTGAATTGTACCTTTCATATCGGCACATTTTAAGAAGGAGTTTATTAAATTGGAGGGGTTCACTTTTTTTTTTTCTATAAAATTAATGTTGTCAGACTGCTTCTAATGATCTTAATGAGGGAGTTTCTATTTATGGTTATTTTATATAAAAAAAAGTTCTTTTTATTCAAAATTCAGTTATTGTTGACAATGGGGTGTCATTCCTCAATGGTGAAGAAGCGATACCTCAGAATTTTTAAACTGTCATCACTTTTAATCCAGCATCTTTCAAAAAGTCATCTTAATCAGTGACTACAGTTCTACAACATGTGTGATTTTAGAAACTCATGAAAAAATCCTTTAATATCTGGAGTTGATTTATTTTTGTAGGCTTTTGAATGATTATACCAGTTACCCTGTAATACAATCAGCAATTACTCTAGTAATATGAAACCGCTATTTACTTTCATATTCAATCTATTACGATTGAAAGCGGCCATTGAAGGAGATCTAAACTACACAACTTTATTATTCATATAAATACGCATACCTAATTTTGGGTTCCCATTGGTACCAAGAAACTCTGCATCACCCTAAACTAATTTGGTAAATATTCCTATTAATTCTAAATTATTTCTGGTTTAAACTCCATTTATATGTAAATATTGCTGTAATTACAAAACATTTCATTGATCTATCCTGTTTAAAAGGATTTAATTTCATTTTTTATATTAAATCGTCTAGATTAACATTACATAGTTTATAAGGCTGAAAAAAAGAGACAAGTCCATCCAGTTCAGCCTCTTTTCTTGCAATACAGATCCAGAGGAAGGCAAAAAAAAGCCCATGAGGCAAGAGCCAATTATCCTCACATTAGGGGAAAATTTCCTTCCCGATTCTAAATATGGCAATCGGAGTAATTCCCTGGATCGAGATCCCATCTCCAGTTATCTAATACCCATAACTTGTTATGTTCTGGATGAAAGCATCCAAACCCATTTTGAACTCCCTAATGAAATCATCCATGACAACTTCTTCAGGCATAGTGTTCCATAACCTCAATGCTTTTTCAGTAAAGAACCCCTTTCTGTGTTGATGCAGAAACTTTCTTTCCTGTATATGCAGAGGATGTCCCTTGTTATAATAGCAGTTCTTGGCATAAATAGATTGTAAGAGAGATCTTTGTACTGACCCCTGATATATTTATACATGGTTATTAGGTCACCTCGTAATCTTTTTTTCTAGGCTAAATAAGCCCAATTTTGATAATCTTTCTTGGTACTCTAGCTTGTCTATTCCTTTTTTTTAAATTTAGTAGCCTACTTTTGAACCCACTCAAGCTCAACTACATCTTTCTTGTACACTGGTGCCCAAAACTGCACACAAAATTTCATGTGTGCTCTGATAAATGATTTGTAAATCAGTATAATTATGATGCTCCCCATGATCCTATTTGCTTTGGCAGCTGCTGCTTGACAATGTTTGCTACAGTTAAGTGACACATATTCTAACTTGATTAAAAATTATTTAAAAAATACTTGAATGTGACATTAAAATAATGTTATGGCATTAAAAACATTATGTGAGCAGTTATGTTATTAAAGGAAGATATATACGAGAACAACAGTGGAGGGACAAACAGTAATAAAGTACTGATGAAAGTTTGCTATAAGCCACCAAATATAACAAAATCCATAGAAGATTTACTATTAGGACAAATAAATGAGGCAGGAAAACACAATGAGGTAGTAATAATGGGGGACTTCAACTTCCCATATATAAATTGGGAAAGTGAAACCTGTAGATCCCATAAAGAGAACAGGTTTTTGTCAATAGCTAAAAATAATTATCTTTCTCAACTGGTGCAGGAACCACCAAGAGGGATGAAGGGGGCGCCACTAGACTTAGGTCGAAATTTATTAAACTCGAAAAGACAGCTCTTGGTCTTTCCGAGTTTACCGAGAGAAATCTCACATTGTTCTTGCAAAATTTTTTGATATTTCGAGATTGAGTTTTTCAATCTCGATTTTTCGATGGAAAGGTAGACATACTTTACATTAGTAACATGGCTACCTTTCCATTGAAAATTTTGAAAAAATCGAGATTGAAAAACTCTTTGTAAATGCAGAAAGACTGAGAGCGGTCTGTCAGAGTTCAATTAATTTTGCCCTAAATATTGTCCAATAGACCTGATAGAATAACAAAGGTGTATGTGGGGGGAACTTAGGAAATAGAGACCATAATGTCATAGAGTTCCAGTTAAGCTTTAATGGGATTTACTGTCATGGGGCCACTAAAACACTTAACTTCAAAAAGACAAATTTTAGTCAGCTTAGAGATGCCCTTACTATCATTGACTGGGACAATGTTCTCAATAATAAGAGTACAGATGCTAAATGGGATGTTTTTTTTAAAATCTTGACTACTCTAATTTTGTGATGGAAAAGTAGCCATACTTTACATACATTAGTACTTTGGCTACTTTTCCATTGAAAAATCCGGTTAAAAAAAATGAAATCAAAAAGTTTCAGTTGGTACAAATCAGTCAAAATATACAGGGCCTGGCAAAAGCCGAGATGGTTTGTAGGCTAATCTATACAGTATCTACTGGATATATTAATGGGATTATTCATGAAAGTTTGAAATGTCAACTAAAAGTATAAATTCACTTTAATTTTTCCCTTCCCCCTATTTGTGTATTCTGCAAATCCTGCAACCTGGTGAATTTAATATCAGTTTAACAGCTTATGACAGTTGCAGACTTATGAAGTACTTTGCATCACTTTATGTGCACAGGTAATTCACCCATTCATTTAGCATAGGAGACTATCACAGCAGCCAATATGACAAGGCATATTGTGTTGCATTCGCCACTTTAACTTCGCCAGATTAAAGTGACTAATTAGGGGGCTGATGGCAGGGGCTCCTACTGTCTAACAGACTATACCATACTACATAAGAAACAGCTACTGATGCCAGTCGCATCTTCGCTATGAGAATTATCTGTTTCATGAATAAAGAATAGAGAATTGGAGCATAGCAACCCTAAGGGCCTCATCGACTAAAGTTCGAATTCACCGGTCGAATTTACCTCACTACAATTTGAGTCACATCGCCAAAATAGATTCTAATTCTCTTATCAGGATTGACAAAGTGGAGAATACACTTGTCGAACAGGTGGACAGCTGTGTTGGTTGTCACATACGTACTGCGGTGTAGTCAGTCAGATAGAAGTAGGATGAGAAGTCATGTGGAGTGAGGTGAATTTGACAAGTGAAGGGCAGTGATGTCAATGTTATCATATCCCACTAATTGTATTCTGTGAATGTTCCATCTATTTCTGTCACCTCGTCCCTAGGTCATGTTACTTAGTTGCAGTCATCATTGTCACTTTTGAATGATTAGTCTCCTTACACAACACCGGAGCATTGCCATCAACCCCCTAATTTGTCACTCTGAAGTGGCGAAGTCAAACAGGTGAATTCAGAGCAGTACAGCTA
>WMED01001173.1:12172-28889 GCA_019650415.1 Pipa parva
CATTTAGTCGATAGTAGAAGTACCTGTACACGTGCATGCAAAATGATGCGAAGTAAGATCGTGACTATTGTAGTCACCCGAATTGGTTGCATATTCTCCACTTTGAAGAGTTTGCTCAATAAGAGAACACTGGGAAGTGGAGAATAGACGCAAATTCATATCTCTACGTGATGAGAATTCACTTCGACTGTTGAATTCTCACTTTGATGAATAAGCCCCTAGTATTTGGAGCCACAGAAAGTAGGCTTTATTGAAACTGGCAAATTATTTTTATAGCTATGGAATAAAACTATTTTATTGTTGAACCTTTTTTTTTCTCTAAGGTGGAATCAAACGCTTAGGAATAGAAGCATAATGGCTGTTTTCAGAGTTCTATTCATTCAAAGACACTTACGTAAACTGTTGATGGATTAAATAGGATCTGTATGTGGGTGTTTCATAGTATTGCTTTGTGCACTTGCATGGGTTTTTTTTTGTTTCCCTTGAATTGATTAAAAAAACTGTATATATCCCTTTTCAACACCAGATGATGGCACATTGCTTTGCTACTTGATGGTGTTGAATTCGCTTTGTTAGGTAAACCATTTCTTTCTGTCTCTAGTAACACATGCATTCATCCAAGTATAGTTATTGTTCATCTAAAACTTGATCAAGGCCTAGGATTCACTTTATGGACCCATGTTACCTGTGACAGGCCCATTATACAGTCCATATGCTTATTGTCTTTGGCAGAAAACCATAGGTTGGAAGTAATTGGAAGAAAAAAAGCATTAGATGTTTGTCTGGCTCTTTGTAGGAGTGCTGCGCTTGACTCTGTAGGGGAAAAATACAGGATACTCTTAAGTGCAGATATCACTGCCACCAAGCGAGTTCTAATATAGTTGTACTGTAGATTTCTTGAAAGATAAGCAGTGGATTCTGTTAAGGTATAATCCCAACCTTTCTTGACATCTAGTTGTCACTTAAGTGACTTTCAATCACATCAGTCACCAGTCTCCTGTTGGTCAGATCAGCTGTTAGGAGTGTAGAATTGCAGCATCTGGGAATCAGCTGACACAGAAGCCTTTCTCAACCTACCACACATATAGACTGCTTGGTGGCAGTGAAGTAAAGTATGGTTATATATCACTATTTCAGTGTGCGCATCTCTCTATTTTTTTCTTTTAGATTTTATGCAATTGATACTACCAAGTATCCAGAGAAGTTAGCACTATGGTACAGCATGTTAATTGGATGTGCGTTCCTTTTCATATACTGTACTAATTTGGTGTTGATCCTGCCAATCTGAAAGATAAATAATTTACCTCAGGCAGAAGTATTTCAGAAAAGAGGATTATAACTCACAGTAGTCAAAAAATTTCTATGTAATAATGCCACAGAGAGCATTTATGTTTTAGATACAGATTTCTCAAATGCAGGCAACTCCTCACTGGGGGGGTTATTCACTAAAGTTCGAATTGTTGCATATAGGTGTGTGTTCGCCAGCTAAAGACAATCGCAAGAGACTGCTACTGTCGCAGTCGCACATCTTTATAATGAGAATAATGTCACAGTCGCGACATAACTATAGAAAATTGTTGCGGACACAACTTTAAAAATTGTCACGGTCACAGCTTTACAATGGGGAAATTGCTGCGGATTTGCTATGGGAACCCGCTGTTTGAGAATTTGACAGTCGAATTCGCACCTTAGCAAATAACCCCCTTGAAACTCATCAATATAAAAGCCCAAGTATTAGTGTAAAATCTTAGTTGTGAGTAAATGAGAATTTAATGGCCTTCTGTTCCTCCTTAAAACCCTAGGACAATTTAATCTGCTAGTTTTCTGGGGATTACTGATGCTTTCCATTTGAATACCCATATAAGAACACTGCCGAAAACAAAGCTGAAACAAGCAAAGATTGAAAAACTACTGTTCACGTTCATCTCTTGTTTGTGTTGAATCAGAGCAGAGCAAAACCAACCTTGAACCCCAATTAGTGCATTTCTCAAAGTGAGAATTCAACTGTCAAAGTGACTTGTAGTCACCTCAGGTCACTATGCTTTAATCAGTTTAACCTGACATCTAAAATGCAGATGCCTCCCTTGGTTTTATGTGGCATTTAGTTTTATGATAGATACTCACTATGCAGCCTGTTTGCATGCCCCCTCCTACATTTTGAGTGTATTGGAATAGTTAGTGCATCACTTGAATTCCCATTTATATTAACTTACTTTCTTTTCCAATTAGAGACACCTGTTTACCTGAAATGATGAAACAGTATTTGGCTTGGCTAATGTAAACACAATTCTGCTAGCCAGTTCGTGTTTATTTATTTTATTCATCTAATCCTCTGACACATTTGTATATATCAGTTGTCTGTCCAGTTTTAGTAGTCATTACCCCTTCTTCTTTGCTTTATGTTCTATAATAATCAGTTTAATAATTGCCCAGTTGTTACATTTTGCCCTTAATATAACCTGTTCTAGCAATCCCTCTAAGAGAGTAATGTTCTTAGCTATCACAGTAACAGTGCAATGTCCCCATTAATTCCAGAGACCTGTCCAGGGATGAACAAGGAGGCTTAAGAATCTGCTTAAGTAAGAGAGAAGGCTTCTGTTCCTCAGCTGTTCTCATGTCAGCATCTTGCAATGTAAGGATTGGGATAACTAACAGCCCATTGCAAATATACAAAAAAATGTAGGTGGTATATGCACCCTGTTTGTAATGTTACTCCTTTTAATTCCACTTTATGGATGTTGCTATTAGTTATGCTGTGGAAGGAACGCTCAAGCCTGTCCATATGTAGAATTCCATGGGGGCTTGTCCTTGTATGGGAGTTACCACCTATTATTGATATGTTGGAGGTATCATGCCAGCCCCATTTTTAAAAGAAGACCAATGGGACAGCTGCCAGATTTAACAAGAAGTAGTAACATTTGTTCTTTTCGCACCACCCACCTGCTAGACCAAACAACTATGGCCTAACAGCCTGCTTGACCTCCCATAGAGGCACCAATCCATTTCACATCTCTAATTTAGTTTGATCTTCTCAACCAGTACAAATACTTTAATTGAAAAGGTCAGCAACACCAATAAGTAAAAATTCCTAATCTGCATTTATAGTTATATATAGTATTTACTAATACTATTACATTCAATCTGTGCTTCCAAAGTTTCTAAACTGTGCCTATAAAGAAAGATATTTAGCTGCAAAAACAGGGCTTTAGGACCACTTTATGTGTATGTATTACCTATATCACCATAGAAAAAGGGATTAGGCTGGGTATGTTTAACAGCATACAAGAATCAATAAAATCCATGAATACAACTTTATTGACAACATTGTTAGAAGCACAGTATTTCAGTAGCTCTAATGCCTGTCCAAATTCCAATTTTTATTTTCTGGTGTTACTAGCCCTTTAAAGACCTTGCATTGATTTTATAGGCTCCAAGAATCACTTATTTTCGTGTGACTATAGGTGCCTAGGAAACAATGGAATGCTTTTTTGCATGCGAGCAGCTAAACCTACAGTGGTCCATCTTAGACATAGATATGAAATATACATTGCAGTGAATTCATCTTTTAAAGTGAAATAGCGACACTCTGCATCTATTCACTTGAACTGCTGCAAATTCAGTTCTCCATATTCACTAAATTGCATATTGCCCCAGCAATGATGCGATTTGATCCAAAGTACTTTTATAAGGGCGAAATTTATTAAATTTGAAAAGACCGCTCTGGGTGTTTCCGAATTTACCGAGAGAAATCTCGGATTGATCTTGCGAGATTTCTTTTGAGATCTTGAGATTGAGTTTCTTGAACCTGAATTTTTTAAATTTTTGATGGAAAAGGTAGCCATGCTGCTAATGTTAAGTATGGGTACCTATCCTTGAGAAAAAAAATTCGAAAAATCGACCTCGAGATCTTGAAAAAAATCTTACGAAATTAATCCGAGATTTCTCTTGGTAATGTTGGACCACTGGTCTTTTGCCCTTTGCGTGTCATCTGATGAACAGGAGGGATGGAGTATTGTTGTGAATTCAACCTTAAAAGGTGTATTATCACAGGTGACTTTAATCTTTACATAGACATCATACTATCAATATGCATGTATTAATATAACAAAGGAGAATGTCAACATTTTGTCACCAGTATTGTTACCAAAAGTTATTGTTTTTAATATTGACTTCAATGGTAGACAATTACTAGTCCATGTTGGCACATTGCTGCCATATTTTCTAAGCCTATTGTGTGAATTGTCACCAGAATACTTGCAGGAACCCTACCGTAAGCCGTCTAATTTTACCAACTTTATCTAGCCAGGCCAAATTGACAGAATCACGCTAGTACCCATTAAGTGAATTTGCACTTGGAGGCAAATGAGGATAACTACCTAAAGTGTTGTTGCATTCAAGGCAAATAGATGCCATGCTGTGGCAAACTGCATACATTGTATAAAATATGAATTTTTGTTGAATTTGAAGTAAAGTTGGAGAAGTAGCTTGTCCCAATGTCATGCATCTCTGCAGCAAACACTGCCATCTAGGGCCTTTCCTTTCACCTTGAGCCATGGAATGGTTATTCTCTTAGATTATATGCCAACAGTTCCTTCCATTAAATTTGCTCCTTGGTGCATTGAACTGTTATGTATTATATGACAAATCAATCTGGTGGCTTATACAGTGAAACAGCATTTTTATCTCCTTTTCAGTTATCTTTGAAGCGTCTAGTTTGTAATTAGTTCCCTAAAATGGTTTCAGCTGTTGCTCCAGTATATTAAATCAAGCAGATCCTAGACTCCAAAATTTGCAGAGGTCAACATCATTTTTTTTAAGTCAATGCCAAGGTTTCTGCATTTCTGGCAGCGTTTTGCTGCACTTTATGCTGCTCTCCAGTGTTTCTCTGTGTTACAGTACTAGTGTTATAGCTCTCCAGTATTTCTATATATTGCAGTTCTGCTGTTCCTGCTCTCTGTTGTTCCTGTGTGTTACAGTTCATCTGTGCTTCCCTTCTGCTATGATACAGTCCAGGTGCCACCAGTAGGTGCTTAATCTGTGGGCTGTTCTTTGGGTGCTCCCTCACAGCAAAGTTCATACCTCTTTTATGGTTTCAAGGATGAATACTGGGATCCCTTTAGACTTTGTTCCAACTGAATAACAAACACCTCACTGTGGTAAGTGTATCCACATTCAAACATTGGGCCCTACAAAAGGAATCTGATTGGCCATCCCACTGATAATTTTTACATAAACCCCAGTACTCCTGCCGCCATTACAGAGTGATCAGATTTGGGGGTGGTCTGCATCTAAATAAGGGAAGAAATTAGTAGGTTTATAAACCAACTTTAAATACAGCAGCCAGATTTACATGGCACTTAATTATTGTTGGTCGCCAGTTAATTCAGTAGAAAAATATTATGGCCACTGTGATTCACTCTCTTTGGAAATCTTAATTGGGACATAATGGACGATGATTACACACCATTTGTGTTTACTGTTGGTTATAAGTAGGTGGACATCTGAAGCAGTTTATTGTGCAAAAATAAACATATCCTCTATACAGAGTTATTGTTCTATAATGTGACAGAATTGCTAATGAAGAAAGGAAAGCAGAAAGGAACTTGCATGTTTTTCACTAATGGGGAGGAGATATAAAGTAATTTTGTCCACAATTTATAACTGTTTTCACTATAATTTTATTCATTTTACCTATTCACTGCACATATACCACTATGAGCCACAGAGCAAAATTTCAAAAGGCCTCCTCACAAACCATAATTTTGCATGAAGTTATCTGTTTCCAGCAGTAGGGGGGTGACGCTATTGGTCCTCCCAATCTGTCCGGTAGCAGTTGCTTTACCCTTATGGTACATCTGTACTTGTATTCATATTGTACTACACTTCACTACACTTTTGTTGTTGCCACCTCAGGAGTGAAGAATGCAGACACTGGAGGTCATGTTTAAAGCAACTGTTCTCAAACCAGTCCTCGGGCCTTACCAACATGCAGGTTTTGTGGATATTTACACAGAGCAATAGATGGGATGTTAATGTATTTGAAAATTTTGAAAGATCAGCCTGTACTCACTATGTGGCAGTGGTGGTTGCTCTAAGACTGCAAGGGGAGCTCAGCTTCCCCTAAAATGACAAAAGAAATAAGTGATCAAATATATACAACAGTACAGTATGTACATGTCATTTCCTCTCACCCATTCCTGCAGATTCACAGTGCTTTAAACAGTGTAGACACTGAGCTTCCACAGAGCTCAATAGCAAAGCAAAAGTGCAGTGAAACAAGATGAGTAATTGGATAAATGCTGTTCTTTGTCCCTCCCATCGGACTCTCAGCTTCTCTGGGTGTCTATGGGGCAGTGGGCTGGCCTGGAAGCTCAGCTTCTGCATGCTGATTGGATGATCTGTCTGAGGATGAATCCCTTTTTGATTAACAGTGAAATGAGTGAATCAGCAATCTTTCATTCTGATTTGCAACAACCTTTTTTTTTCGTTCTGAGTAACAAGCTGCACAGCCACATAATGTCAGACAGTGTGAATGTTGTGGACAGGATTTTAGTAAAGCCATTTTATAGTCTTGTTTAGGGGCTAATTCACCATTGTGCGTAGTGAGCTGCGAAGCCTTCTGCTCACTTCGCACATGGTGTTATGCGCCCGCTGATGTCCTGCACGCGGACATCAGCAAGCGCATTAAAGGAATTTCAGCCTCGGCGAGGAGACTCGAGTGTTCTCGCCGAGGCTGAAATTCCTTTACTGCGCTCGCTGATGCCGGACATCAGCGGGTGCATAACACCATGTACGAAGTGAGCCGAAGGCTTCGCAGCTCACTACGCACAATGGTGAATTAGCCCCTTAGAGTTAAACAGCAGGGCAGATCCACTCCTCAGATTAATTTGGTGCAAAAGGTGGGAGAAAGTAACAGGTTTTTTCAGCTGTCCTGGTATGATAAAGTGAGCTTCCCCTCCTTGAAAGACCAGCATCTGCCACTGCTATGTGGATAACTGAAAAACATGCGTTGGCCTGAGGACACGTGAAAACCTATGATTAAAAGGTCACTCACCCAATTAATTTTGGGGTTGGGGGACCAAGCTAAGATCCCCCTACTTCTACAAGCAATTAAGTGATCAAAGGTCTTAAAAGTGGGGGCATATGTAATTTTTAAATACTTGACCCCACCCAAGGAAAAGTTGGCAAGTTGGCTCTTATTTATGGTGGCCTCTAACATTTAAATTTATGAGACAGGTAGTAAATTACCACCTCTAGTGTTATAATCCCTGTGCCCATGTAGCAGCCAGTGGTAATTTTTTATGCCGCAACCTTTAAATTGAGGTAGATGGAAAGAGAGTGGGGTTCTATAGACTCACTGTGATGTGAGACAGCCATTGTCCTGGTATGAGGTTTGGAGTACAAAGTATCCCTGCATTTTTAGTGGGGGCAGTTGCAGTCACTTATTTTTTAAACGGTTTCTTGTTGGTAATTAGGCTTTTTTAGTGGACATTATATTTTGAACTAGTCCAGTGCTATGTGTCATTTTAACTTTAATTTAGTGACACAAGGCTTTTAACTGGGTCTTTGTTTGTCACTTAATATTGTGACACTTATAAGGGGGTTATTCACTAAGGTGCAAATTCGACTGCGGATTCGCAAACAGCGGATTACCATAGCAAATCCGCTACAATTTCCCCATTGTAAAGTCCCGACAATTTTTTAAAGTTAAGATAGCGACAAATTTCCCATAAGAAAGTCACGATTGTGACAATATTCTCATTATAAAGATGCGACTACAACAGTAGCAGCCTATTGCGACTGTCTTTATCGGGTGAATTCGCACCTATACACAACAATTCGAACTTTAGTGTATAACTCCCTTAGCTTTTAACTGGCTTTGGGACATGTAACCCATAGATGTGTAATTTCATGACATGACACTTGTTCATCACTGATTATATGTGTGGCAACTTCTTAAACAGTTTATGACATTATACACACCATGCGTTGAATAGACAATTCACCAAGGCATATAGAATGGACTGCATGGACAAGTTGGGAGCTTACGGCAGGGTTCCTATTACTATTCCTATCACTATTCTTGAAACTTCTTTAAAAAAATCTTTCTAAAAAATGTTGTGAACAATTGCTAACATGAGCTAGGAATTGTCTGTAATTAAAATTCATGTAAAAACACTGTTCACAATTGCATAAATGTGATGTGGTTCTATGCACTTTGCAACACACAAACACTGAAGTGATGTCATCTTCGGGTGGATCTGTTCAAAGAAGACATTGCCACTATAACTATCTTTATCTACGTTAATGACAACATAACTTACATCACCTGATGCTTCAAATGTTTCCATATATTTTCCATAGATGGGAAATGTATTAAGATGTGCACAACCCTGGGTATGAGGTTACAGACAAAGCTATGGTATGCAACACTCTTTGAAACTCACAATGAATTCATTAGGTGGGGAGTCACAACAGGCAGCACAATATTTGATCAAAACACAGCCTTCTTCATATATATATACAGTATATATATATATATATATACACATATACAAAATGCCAGCAGGGAAAGTACTGCCATTTTTTTCCAGATCTTTCCATTTTTGCAAACCACAGAGCTTGAGGTGATCAACTCATGTAAAGTTTCTACAACCCATTGAGACGGCAATCCCAGTCTTACAACTGGCATGGAACCTGGTTCAGATAGGATACATGTGAAAAGGAAGGTGCTCAGGAATGTTTACTTTAGTGGGAAGTAAAAATTACCCAAAATACCCAGTTAATTTGACACCATCTCTATAGGCAACACAGACTACTATACATACAGATGATCATACTAAACCTATAGCTGCAGATACCACATGGTTAGGACAAATATAAAACATACAGATGGTGGATACCAATGGCACATAAGTTGTACCTAGAAAATACACAATATACAGTATATGTAAGCACTTCATGGACATATTTAGCATATGAAACGGAACAGGCCAGATGGCGCAGACAGAATTTATTATATTGTGTGGATAAAACCAGCACCATTTTCTGTAGGTGGTACTAAAAAAAACTGAAAAAGAACAAGTAATTAAACAAATTGTAACAAACCAATGGTTCATCATAAGATATGGTAGTTGATGGTAAATGTAATGGTTCCTTTTTGTCTTGATTCAGAGGGAAAAATCTGTAAAGGTCATTTGGAAACTCTGTTCATTTCATGTTTTCGGTTGCCTTTCAACACTGGTTTTCTATTTGCTGGACTTTTTAATTATAAATGGATAATAAAAAAAAAAAAAATTCCTAATTTTGAAAAAGATCAATATCAATATACTGTATACAGTATATAATATAATCGGCACACCTTGCAGTGTTTTCAGTGCGGTTTCCCTTCCATTGCAGATCGATATTGATATTGATGTCCTTTTTCATCCAACTGTGGGAAAATGACTGGACCTACTCTATAGCGAAAAATGCGTTTTTTGCCTGCCTAATGCAGGCGAACATTTTTTAGCAAAAAAAGTAACAAAAAGTCTTTAGAAAGTGACAAAAATGATGATATCAATATATATATTGTCATATCTAACCAGCTTTAATAAGTCAAAAAAGGTTTCGACCTCTTATATAAATATTCCCCTATAGTGTTTAGTGTTCATAGTTTTTTTCTCATGGAGCAAAGTCAGTCATGTTGGCAGTCTAAAAGCAACTGAGTGTCTTTAGTTGAGTTGTTATGCTACATTCCATTCGGTGACTCATATTTTTCTCTTGGGCTGACAGCAGGATTTATTTGGTCCCTTGAAAGAAGAAATTGGTTGAAAACGCAGAGTAAGAACACATATCACAGGAACTGAAGCTAATACTAATGATTTTCTTTTTACTTTTATTACAGCATCCTCTTTGACTTAGGAAGGATTGTACTGGATGTTGTCCTTTGAGCCAAGTGGAACATATAATTGGCAAATTTTGGGGGAATAATTCCCCTTTTTTGTGTCTTGTGTTCCTTTAAAAAGGGGGTATATATTAATTCACTTCTAGTCTACAGCCACATTTCAAATAATTTTAAAATGATCTATAGTAGAACTGAATCAGCTTTAGCTGAGGGTTGTCAAAATGACAACCCTCCTGCATTTGCTAAACTACATCCATCGTACTTACGATGATCATTTTAGTTTAGTGTGCTGGAGGACTCAGACACTCCTGGTGTGAATATGGAGTGTCTTTTGGACACAGGCAAATGCATCAAGTAGGGTTTTAAGTAGTTGTCTTTTACTGATATTGAACAAACCTAAAAGCCGCTCAAATCCCTTTAAAGCATGCAGCCTCTGATAAGCAAACTGTGTTAATTCGGGTGCTCAGGAGTATGTTTAGGACCCAATGGTAAATTCAAAATTCTCCAAGTACTCTGGCACACCAGCAGTAAAAAAATATTCACTTTATTGGAGTAATCTTAAAAGCAGGTACAAAAAGTAAATTAAAATAAAAAAAATGTGGCATTTGACATGTGACATTTTTTGATTTTAATTTACTTTTTGTACCTGCTTTTAAGATTACTCCAATAAAGTGAATATTTTTTTACTGTTGGTGTGCAGGAGTACTTGGAGAATTTTGATTTTACTGATATTGCTCAACTTTTTCATTCACAGTGAAAATGTCTCATGAATATATTTGCTTTATAAAAAAAAAAAGAGAATTCTAGCCATAGATCTCACCTTTATGCTTTCAAAAATCTAGCGCATTGCAGCATCCTCTTGTTTTCGCAAGCTGAAAATAAAGTAAAATGTAAAAGCCTTGTGTTTTCATTTGAAAGAAAATGCAGTTAACTGCTCTGTACCAGGACAAATAGATCTGCAGTTTTCTGGCAACTTTTGTACAAAGAAGATGCTTTAGATCACTAGATCGATCACACTAGCTCAATGAATGTAGATTACAGTACAGGTCTGACCCTGATTTTGGAAATTCTGGGCAGACAAAGCTGTCAATGAACGTAAAACAAAAATGAATCTTCTAGAACGATATAAATAGTCAAATAATTTAGTTCAAAATCCAAAACATCCGAGGTTGTATGGATGTATAATTTTATTTATAAAGGGCCACTAAGTTACTCAACACTGTGGGGGGTTAATTCACTTAAGTTGCGTATAGGTGCGAATTCGCCTGATAAAGACAGTTGCAATAGGCTGCTACTGTCGCAGTCGCATCTTTATAATGAGAATATTGTCACAGTCGCGACTTTATTATGGGAAAATTGTCGCAATCTTAACATTACAAAAATTGTCGCGACTTTACAATGGGGAAATTGTCACGGATTTGCTATGGGAATCCACTGTTTGCGAATTCAACAGTCGAATACGCACCTTTAGTGGATAACCCCCTCTACAGTTAGATCAGCAATACAAATATAGAACAGACATGGGAAAAGTGCTTAACAAGTGAAGTAAATTACAAATATGATTTCATGTCTATACATCATTTCAAGTGCCAGGCAGTGACTGAAACAAGAGGATGGAGGTCCCTGCCCTGTAGAGCTTACAATCTAAATAGGAGGGAGACTCACATATACAGATGGTAAGGTAATAAGCTGTAACTAAGTGTTAGGATATTGGACTATAAATAACAATCATAATTTGCCTCTTTAAGATCCGATCCACTAATCATTATGTTTATGTTTTCAACTACAGAACTATCTTAAGTTATTTACCACCCCTCTTTGTATTCTCTTTGCTCTATCTTTTTATGTGTTTAGCTGCATTACTGAGTTACTTGTTCCATTCTCCACTACAAAGATGTTCTGCTGCTGTGAATACTAATTGCCTTTACTGTTGAGATGGTAGCCTGGGATTGCTATTGGCGGAATACAGTGAGTGTAATTTTGGTCCTCCTGCCTGCCCTGCTCTGTTAGATTGACTCACTCCTTATAGAGAGCACAGCTGGCCTTCATCTGCAGCAGAAAGCAGCGTAGGATAGAGGGGGAGGAGGAATGGTTTCTAGTCACACAAGAGCTCATTCCTGTTGTCATTGGTGACTGGCAGTAGAAGTGAAGCACAGGGGGAAAAAAAAAATCATCTTCTTGAAAGCAAATGAGTTGTGAGCTGTATTGTAGCAATGAGAAGGGAAACAGATCATCAACAGGCATCCTACCGGTCCCTTGTCTTCTCCTCGGTTTGCAGTAGATCTCAGTCCAGCATCGTCTCCGAGCAGGATTTTTTTATGTATCTTTATCCGTAGTATTGCGGAAGTCTCTTTTGGAGAGGAGGCGTGCTGTTTTTATCCACTGTGGTTAGTTTTATTAGGGCTGAACAAAAAAAAAAAAAAACAGGGACCAGATTGCAGTCTCTGCTGCAAATATGATTGGGGTGAACAGCATCAACAGCAGCGCCGGACGGTTTCGTTCTCGGTCCATGTGCTCTGTCCGGTATGGCCGGAACTACAGGGGGATGGAAACCTTATGCTATGGATGGCCCCAACGTTCCAGGACACTGAAGCCCGTGCTGTACACAGACCTGGTCGTTAGCCGCCTTCAGAATCGCAGGAAGAAGAAAACGGTAAATCTCTAGGATGTGATAAAAATGTGAATTCTCTAGGCAGATTTTCTGTGGAACATTGCATGCAGAAATGTAAATTGGTTTGACTGTGGGCTTTATCAGTAAAATGGCATTTTTCTAAATGTAATGCCACCCTTTATAGTTGAATGTTGTGTGCCTAGACACCTGAGACAAAAGTATTCCGTCTCCCCTGTGCTGCCCTCCCCCTGTCTGTTAGTCTCTCACTCCATCTCTCAGTCTCTGATACCTTCTGTCCAATTTTCTACATCCCGTTCTTTCACTCCTTCCTGTGACAGAGAG
Source organism: Pipa parva (assembly GCA_019650415.1). Classification (NCBI taxonomy): domain Eukaryota; kingdom Metazoa; phylum Chordata; class Amphibia; order Anura; family Pipidae; genus Pipa; species Pipa parva. The sequence goes on from WMED01001173.1 coordinate 25,012, forward strand.
AAATGCTTAGCGCTATAGGCCTGCTTCTTTTCCGTGAGAGTATTCTAAGCTTAAGGATCATAGCCAGTGTATGGTGTTGTCTTCTTCGAAACAATATGAAGAAAGAAATTAGGTTAATATAAAAACAACAGGAATTGCGAGGAACTAGGACACCTACACAATAATGCACGCATTGTACAAACTGGATTTTTAACTATCTTGATGCATTGCATTGTTCCAAGAATATATGAGGTATTTTGGATATACGCTAATACATTGCCATGGCAACCACAGTCATTTTAAATTCTTTCATACCAGAACAAGTTAGGAACCTGACTATGCTAAATAAGTAATGTCAACTTAATTGCCTTAATCTTATGCTGTTCCTTTTTTATAGAAAATGGCTCAAATTAGGTTGTTTGGAATATAAACAAAGACGTAAATCGACGTGTTATTGCTAACTTTAATGCATAAACAAAGATTTTTAATCACAAAGGAATGATTTCTAAATCGCTGTCCCAAGAGTCTACTTGCGCAGTTTCTAAATTAAACGATTGACTGAAACCATTATTTACCAGGTCCATTTAAAATTCCCTAGTGATGGAGAGGCAATGGTTTCTGTACACATACTGGTATTTTATGGTGCCAGGTCTAGAACTGGCATCTATAATGAATAGAATTTCTATATAATCTCTTGATCAGTGGGAATCTATCATTTATTGGAATTTCACTGATCATCCGTGACTTTTAAGTTCTGATTAAACAGCATTAGATGTTAATTACGTATTCTGTCTCTGGAAGGCTTATACAACCAACTGACAACACAATATAAAGCTGTGAGAGCAAAAATGCTAAACTCTAATACAAATCGATTATTGTAAGTAGGCCTTACTACAACTAGTTAGATGATGTTAAAACATTTGTCAAAATTCTGAAAATAATATACTAATTGACTGTATAAAACTTGCTTATCTATGTGAAGAGCATATAAATGATTTAACACGGAGATCTTCTTCAGTCTCTATTGGAAACTGATAACCGGTATCTCGCGGGCATCACAATTCTTTTTTGTTAATCCAAGTCAAGGCTTGGTTGAAGTTTATGAAAAAAACAATTCATGCATTTAACTGATCTTCTTCTCCTTGATTTTTCTTACATTATTTGTATCTTTTAGACTTTTATAGCTTATTTAAGGGATGAAATACTAAAATAGAAATGAGTCTTGGGGGGGAATTCACCATAGTGCAAAGTGAGGTCCGGATCCTTCGGCTTACTTCGCACAGACTGTTATGCGCTCGCTGATGTCCTGCACGTGGACATCAGCGAACGCTTTAAAGGGATTCCAGTCTTGCCGAGACTGAGTCGCCTCGCCTCTCGCGTGCAGAACATCAGCGAGCGCATAACAGTCTGTGCGAAGTGAGCTGAAGGATCCGGACCTCACTTCGCACTATGGTGAATTCCCCCCTTAATGTCATTTAAAACATTAACTTTATATACAGGTTTCAGTTTTTATTCCATAATCTTCACAAATACAGTATATGATATGTTGGAAGGCATATTTTGATTCTACCAAAAGGTTGTATATACAGTATATGTAATAGATATTATATAGATTAAAAATACAAAACATTTTGTATCTCCCTGATTAAAAATGAAATGTGTAAACGTTACGGATGTGATAATAGTTAGTTATGTTAATGTTTTAAGGCCAGTCAATTAGAAATAATGTTAAAAATTCAGCAGCTGTGGTGTATTTATTAACAAATACATCTGAGCCTCTATTGATTCTTCATATTTTCTTTTTTGGTGCGTTCCAAGCTTAGCACACAATTGGATCAAACCATTGACACTGAGGGTAGAACAAGGCCTACTAAAATCCTGGACAAAGAGAAGCAACAGGAAATATTGGCATTTGAGGGTTTACTGTAGCGTGTTTCATGTTGAGTCTGGAGATACTGGAATGCAGATGTAAGCTTATATTATTGTTTTATGCTATTGTTTTACAACTCCTAAGTAAAATCAAGTAAAAAAAATTCTTAAACATTCAATAATCAATCATTATTTGATTATTTTTTTGTTAGCAGTCATGCCTTCCCTATAATAGGCAATAATTTCTCTGTTTTAATCAAAGAATACTTGATTTATGGCTGTGAACATCGTTTTTATTTTATTTTTTTTCATTTTAAACGAACAAGCATTGTTTATTTTGAACCTTGTATAATCCTTGAAAATCATTCCAAAGACTGTAATTGAAATCCTCATCTCTATGCTCCCCCCCCCGCCTCTCCTGCACATGGAGCTGCTAGGTGGTGTTTAGGTTTAAACCTATGCTGGTTTTATATAAACAGAAGAAAAAAATGATGCATATTTTGCATTCCGAGTTATACAGAGGAATAATGCTGGATGATCAAGCGATCATATTATAAAAAATCTTAGAGAAAGGATTATATAGAAACTGAATCCCTGTACATTTGCCATCTGTTAAACAGGTATTTCTGGGATCTGTGTAGAGCAGGGGTCTCAAACTCAATTTACCCGGGGGCCGCTGGAGGTAGAGTCTGGGTGAGGCTGGGCCGCATCAGGTTTACCACAAGAAAACAATAGATTAAAAACAATACATGGCCCTGCGGGGCAATCAGCGGCTTTGTGGGGGTATTATGCAGCTCTGCTATGAAATTAGCACCTTTGCGGGACAATGTGCGGCTCTGCGGAGCCAATGTGCAGCTCTGCGGGGACAATGTGCGGCTCTGTGGGGCAATGTGCGGCTCTGCAGGGCAATATGCGGCTTTATGGGCTACTAGCGCATCTGCAATTTTTATTATTATTATAATTGGGGGTAAATTTTATGGCTGGGTGGGCAAGCTGAGGCGTATTGAGGGGTTACTGGGGTGTGTGGGAGTATTATGGGAGTGTGTGGGCCATTGGGGTTTATTTTAATAGATAGCATCGGTGGCCGTGGAGGGGAGAAATCAGGGGGGTCAGGGTGGCTGTGTGTGTGGGGGGTTGGTTGATGGGGGGACCCTTACCTACCCCACGGCAGAGTTCGGCAGCGCGTGCTGTTGCTGCCACTGCCTGCAGCACATAAGAGGTGAAGGAACCTGAAAGCACTGATCACATGCGCTTCCGGGTTCCTATTGGCTCCTGTGACCGATTGGGTCACAGGAGCCCTCCTCTTTGCACAGAGGGAGTCAGCCAGGACTCCCTTTGTGCCAGATCCAGTGCTGGACCGGGGGCCGCAAACTAGTGTCCCGAGGGCCGCAAATGGCCCGCGGGCCGCGATTTTGAGACCCCCGGTGTAGAGGAACAGAAAATAGTAAAGTAGTATATTAGAAATAAATTACGTACAGAGATATACTGCCCCTTTACGGAAATGGGTGGAGATTAAGCTCTCTGAACTGTCAGTAACTATGCAACACTAATGCCTAGGTGAATCATACTCTTTATGCTTTACAACATACAAAATAGCAGGGCTAAATATCCCCTCTGTGATTCAATGTTAACTAGAACAAAGAGTATTCACCTTCCCCTTTCACAGTTTAATTTCAGCCTTTTCATTACCAACAGGTTAACAACTCCTTCACACATCCTAAGAACATGACTCACATTTCCATCTAGGCATTCCTCACATTTAGATCCTTTTAGATCATGCCAAGTTCTCCTTGGTAATATTACCCATGCATTCTGCTCTTAAGAAAAAAACTCTTGCCCATGCCTTAATCATTTTCTGTTGTAAATACACCCTAGAATTTGCACATCCAACATCTCTGATCTGGCTAATAAATACACTTTCTCTTACTCGCAATTCATATATGGTATGCCAACCCAAGGGTATTCCTTCTAAGTCATCTCTTGCTCTTGCTTTATCCATGGTTTGCCAACCCAAGGGTATTCCTTCCAAG
>WMED01001174.1:0-20189 GCA_019650415.1 Pipa parva
AGAGTTAGAAATAAAAGAAAGCCTATGTGGGTGAATAAAAATGTAATGGGGGCTATAAATACCAAAAGAAAGCATTCACAGTGCTAAAACAGGAAGGTAGTATAGAAGCACTACAAAGGTATAGAGTTCATAATAAATTATGTAAAAAAAATTAAAGCCGCTAAGTTGGAAACAGAAAGACTCATTACCCAAGAGAGTAAAACAAACACAAAAATATTCTTCAATTACACAAATAATAAAAAAATTAAAATTGATTGTGTTTATCCATTAAAAAATACTGAGTGGATTATGATAGGTGCAGACCAGGAGAAAGAAAATTTATTAAATATATTTTTCTCCACTGTGTTCAATGAGGAAAATGAAATGTCAGGTGAAGTAAAGAGAGAGAAAGTAAATGTTCCTTTAAATGTTGATTGCATAACCCAGGATGAAGTACTATGCCATCTCAACATGATTAAAATACATAAATCACCGGGTCCAGATGATATACACCATAGGGTCTTAAAGGAATTAAGTACAGTCATAGACAGACCATTATTTTTTTATATTTAGGGACTCTATAATGACAGGTACTGTACCATAGGACTTCCGGGTTGCAAATGTGGTTCATATAATTAAAAAGGGGTCAAAGTGTGAGTCTGAAAACTATAGACCTGTAAGTCTAACTTATATTGTGATTAAACTGTTTGAAGGCTTTCTGAGAGATACTATCCTGGAGTATCTTAACATGAAAAAATGTATAACTCCATATCAGCATGGGTTTATGAAGGATCGATCCTGCCAAACAAATCTAATTAGATTCTATGAGGAAATGAGTTATAGACTGGACCACGGGGAGTCACTGGATGTCATATACCTTGATTTTTCCAAAGCATTTGATACTATGCCACATAAAAGACTGGTGCATAAAATGAAGATGCTTGGACTTGGGGAAAATGTGTGTAAGCGGGTTAGTAACTGGCTCAGTGATAGGAAACATGGTGGTTATTAAAGGTACATACAATGGGTTACTGTTAATAGTGAGATATCCCAGGGGTCAGTTTTGTTCCTTCTTCTCTTTAGGAATTTTAGTTCACAACAAACTTCACTGTAGCAACCAGTGCCAAGCAGCAGCTGTCAAAGCAAATAGGATCATGAGGTGCATCAAGAGAGGTATAGATGCACATGACGAGAACATAATTATACCTCTTTACAAAGCACTTGTCAAACCACCTATAGAATACTGTGTGCAGTTTGGGGCATTAGTGTACAAGAAAAATATGGTTGAGCTTGAGCGGGTTCAAAGGTGGGCTACTAAAGTAATAAAAGGAAAGGGCAAAATTCAGCACCAAGAATACCAAGAAAGATTATCAAAACTGCGCTTGTTTAGTCTAGAAAAAAAGAAAATTAAGGGGTGACCTAATAACCATGTATAAATATATTAGGGGCAGTACAGAGATCTGTCTCACAATCTATTTATACCAAGAACTGTAAGTATAACAAGGGGGCATCCTCTATGTTTAGAGGATAGAAAGTTTCTTCATCAACATAGAAGATGTTTTTTAATGTAAGAACAGTGAGGTTATGGAACTTTCTGCCTGAAGAAGTTGTTATGGTTAATTCCGTAAAAGAGTTCAAAACTGGTTTGGATGCTTTCCTTCAGTGTAAAAAACGTTACAAGTTATGGGTAATAGATAACTGAAGGTGGGATCTTGATCCTGGGAATTTATTCTGTTTGACATATCTGGAGTCAGGAAAGAATTTTTCCTTAATATGAGGATAATTGGCTCTTGCCTCATTTGTTTTTTTGCCTTCCTCTGGATCAACATTGCAGAAAAATAGGCTGAATTGGATGGACTTGTGCCTTTTTCAGCCTTATAAACTGTTGCTATCAAGAACCCACCTCAAATAATCTAGTACACATACCTTTTTATATATCTACACTTAAAGGGGAACTATAGTCAGACTATGGGGGTAATTCAGCAAAGAGCGAACTTAACCACTGATCCTTCACATCAGTACACAGAGACTGTTACGTGTTCGCTGATGCCCTGCACGTGGACATCAGTGAATGCTTTAAAGGGATTCCAGTCTTGGGGAGGCTCACGAGGCTCTACTCGAGATGCCTCGCGAGACTGGATTCCCTTTAAAGTGTTCACTGATGTCCATGTGCAGGGCATCAGCGAACGCGTAACAGTCTCTGCGAGCTGATGCGAAGGATCGGAGGGTACGTTCGCTCTTTGCTGAATTACCCCCTACATCTTTACATACGCAGTACTATACCTTAGTTAGAAGTTTTTCCCTCCAGTAGATGTTTCATCTAAATCAGAATGATTTATTGCACAACATTTCAAAACTCCTGCACCAGAAAATGTGTGTGTGACGTATACCAGCCAGTTCTCCATGAAAGGGTACTTACCTTTACTTACTATATTATCCTTGCATATATTTATACATGGTTGATATGTCACTAATAAGTCATGTTATTTCTTAACGAAATAACCCCAATATTGATAATCTTTCTTAGTACGGTAGTCCACTCATTTATCCAGGATACACTTGGCTTGTATGTGTAAAATGACCTCACTTCTTCCCAAAGCCTTAAATTTACTCCAAGCAGACAAGAGATAGATTATAGTGTAGTAATTTCAATTATCAACAAGAAGGTAAAATTAAAATCCAATGCTCTCACCAAGATATGTAGCACTAAATTCAATATTTAAAATGTTGATAATTAAACTTGCTACACTATAAACTATCTCTTGTCTGCTTGCTATATTTAAAGGTTTGGTAGGATATAAGGAATTTGCAGAAACAGCCACAGTTATCTTGAGTCACCTGCATTGCCTACAATTCCACAATTGCTGATAGACATATATTACAAGAAATGATGATGTGAGTGTCACTATTAAAGACAATAAGCACGTCTGTATTATAATTGCATTGTTGGATTGTACAGCTCTGCATAACCTAATGGCGCTATATAAATAAAAATATACATACATACATATACCAATTATTGCAAACCACTACACTATCAGGGGTCAAGTGAGAATGTTATGACAGGAGAGGATGAGAGAAGTTACAAAACCACAGATTGTGTAACAGAAACAAAATAATTCTGAAACTGAAATGTTATAGGCCTTGGGACTAGTTAGTTAGCTACTTTTTGTTAGTTGGTCTAAAGGTTATTCCACTTTGGTTTAATAGGATCAGCAGCTGGATTCCTGAAGTGATCACATATTATCCGTGCCTAGAAATGATAAAAATGGTTTGGCACAGTTCAGATTTGACATTGATTTTTTTGGCTTTGTTGAGAGTTTGAATTTTTGATAAAGGTTTTGGTGTCTGATTTTTTTCAGATTACAAAAAAAGCAAAAAAAAAAAACATTTTCATATGTCTTTTTGCCCTTCCATGGCTTTTGCATTTATTTGAAGTTTCTTGAATGTAACCAAGGCCTGCTTTTTCTATAAGTGAAATGTATATGATTAACCAAAATTCTCTCCATACTTATCAAAAGTTCTGTTTAGAATAAGATGGCAATCATTCAAAATAGATATCATTTACTGAAGACAAACACATAATAAAAACAATATATTTGCTTCTCCAATTGATAAGTAAAAAGTAAGAAAATGTGTGGCTGTTAGTAAACTACAACTTCCAATATTCCACAGGCAGCCAATAGCTTTTTAGCTTTTCCATCCTGTAACTCCCACTCTATTGGATAGATTTTTAATGCTCCTCCATTGGCCAGTCACGTAAATCATGTCCAATTAATACATCTTGTTATGTGTTATGTTGTCCAGCATCTAAATCTCTTTAATTCCTTTTCCAAATCTAGATGGGAAAAATGGGTTATCCTGGCTGCATGCATTGAGTAACACTCCTGACTTTCATGTTTTTTTCCTACTCACCGTGGTATTTGCATCCTCATTAAATTCTAAGGACTCAGTTAAAACCCAGGAGAATCAGATCCACTGCATTTTAATGTAAGTTAGTCAGATCCAATTACCTTTTTTACCTACTAAATTCATATCTTTCTTTACCTCTTTATCTGATAAAATATATCAGAATTAAGCTTATCGATCTTGTTTTTTATTTCAAAGGGACTGTTAAGAACCTGGCACTGTACCAAAATGATGAAAATGGCCAATTCAACAATTATTTCTTAATACAAGGTTACTTTTACAAAGGTTTTTTGCTTTGCATACTTGAGGTATGCACTGATTATGCTATTCTAAAGAGTCTATCATGAAAATTCACCAACATCTACAAGAAAGCTGGAATTATGAAAGGTAAATTCTTATTGGTTACTATAGACCTCTGAAAAGATTTCCCTGTTCATGAATTCCCATGTGTGTGTTAAGAGAATACACTCAAATATATGGCTTCAAAAATGAATGTGGTTTCAGCAAGCAACATCTACACCAGATCTTTTACTTTAATATTTTTATTGAGTTTTTAACAGAAGTGTATATATATATCTTACAGTAATTTTACTGAAGAAAGTGACTTGCGGTGTTAAGTCACCTGTGAAGTTTCACAGTGCATCATGGAATCTGTACTAATCCAGTGTAAACTATGGTCCCTTTTAGAAAGTCTCTTCACTTATTATTGGATTATTTTGCCCTCGATGGACAATTTTACATAGTAGTCCTATATAAATGCACTGAATGGTATTGGTCCCATATGGGAACTTCATGGCAAGTGCTAAGCATTCAGTTATGCAGTTATTATAGATTTGGTATCAAATCTGCAATGTATCTAGATCCCTCTGTAATAAAATACTCTCCTCCTTTGTATTAACTACTTTACACAGTTTAGTATCATTTGCAAACATTTAAATTTTACTATGCAATCCCTCAGCAAGTTAATTTATAAATATATTGAAGAGAAGAGGGACCAAAACTGATCCCCTGGGGTACCCCACTATTAACAGTAACCCATTGTGAGTATATACCATTAATAACTACCCTATTTCTTATCACTGAGCCAATTACTAACCCAATTACACACATTTTCCCCCAGTCCAAGCATCCTCATTTTATGTACCAGCCTTTTATGTGGCACGGTATCAAATGCTTTTGAAAAATCAAGGTATATGACATCCAGTGACTCCCTCTGGTCCAGTCTACAACTGACCTCCTCATAAAAGCTAATCAGATTTGTTTGGAAAGATGGATCTCTCATAAACCCATGTTGATATGGAGTTATACATTTTTTTTCATGTTAAGATACTCCAGGACAGCATCTCTTTGAAAGCCTTCAAAATTTTAACCAATAATTTAAGTTAGACTTGCTGGTCTATACTGTAGTTTTTAAACTCACGCTTAACCCCTTTTTGAATACAGGAACCACATTTGCAACCCCCCCCCCAGACCTGTGGAACAGTCCCTGTCATTACAGAGTCCCTAAATATGAAAAATAATGATCTGTTTATGACTATATTTAAATTCCTTAAGACCCTATGGTGTATATTGTCTAGACTTGGTGATTTATTTATTTTAAACATGATAAGACAATGCAGTACTTCATCCTGGGTTACTCAGACAACATTTAAGGGAGCATTTACTTTACATTTCCATTTCACATGACATGGGGGTAATTCAGCAAAGAGCGAACTTACCCTCTGATCCATTGCATTACTATGCAGAGACTGTTACACGTTCACTGAGTCCTGCATGCGGACATCAGTGAACGCTTTAAAGGGATTCCAGTCTCGGCGAGGCTTGAGAGGCTTGCATCACATATTATCCGTACCTAGAAATTATAAAAATAGTTAAAATTTGACATTGATTTTTCTGGTTCATGAACAGACTTTATAAAAGTTTATTAACTCTGAGCCAAAATTCTGTAAAGGTCATATGTGAAATTATAAATCTCGGTGTCCTGCACCACTCAGTCAAAAGCCATAGCAACATATTTTGGAAGGGGATGCCCATTTTATTCACTTGTAAGCCAATTAGTCAACACATAAAAAAGCACATTACCCAGCAGTAAGCAATAAGGGTAAAACAACTGGGGAGGTGGACTTTTCATTCAGTTCTTTCCATTAAATTGTGTGCAGTGAGTAAGATAATAATGGATTAAATACTCATTTCACCTACCTTTTGCTCAGTTTAGTAAAGTGAATTAAAGATAGTAAACTTTTGCTAAAAATTTTACCAGCTCGCCGAGACTGGAATCCCTTTAAAGCATTCGCTGATGTCCGTGTGCAGGACTCAGTGAACGCGTAACAATCTCTGCGTAATGATGCGAAGGATCGGAGGGTAATTTCGCTCTTTGAAGTATTACCCCCAAAATTTATTAAACTCAGAAAAGCTCGTTTTTGCTTTTCCAAGTTTAATCAGGCGAACATCTGGAAGTTTCTTGCAGTAAGTATCACAAGATTTGTTTCGATCGATACTTACAGAGAGAAACTTTTTCCATTGAATATATCCATGGAAAGGGTAGCAATAATTTACATTAGTGTAGTATGGCTACTTTTCCATGGAAATATTCAATGGAAAAGGTTTCTCTCAGTAAGTATCAATCAAAACAAATCTCGCAATACTTACCGCAAGAAACTTCCGGGCATTTACCCAATTAAACTCAGAAAAGCTGAAATGTGCTTTTCAGAGTTTAATAAATATCACATTATTAATCTTCCTCTGTGAACACAGTCTAGAAAAACTTTTTTAATAAATTTGCTTCGCTCCTCATATACCCTTCACAATAATCCCCTCATTATTTTTTAAGGGGCCAATACTTTCTGTGTTGGGGTTTGCTTTACTCTCTTGGGCAATTAATCTTTCTGTCTCCAGCTTAGTTGCTTTAATTTGTTTTTTACATAATTTATTTTGAACTGTATACATTTGTAGTGTAGCGCAGCACATCATACGCTCGTGTGAAGAAAAAAAATCAAATAAAAATATGCTGAGCATATTTTTCTATTGTACTTACCAGTGACAGTGTGAACACTCCCTCAGCATTTACATCACTTCCTGTGTGTCACATTTTAGGCACGGTGTATATACGCCTGCCAAAATGCGACACACAGCATTCCGGACCCAGCGTATACTTGTGTGAACCTAGCCTAAGCCATGGTCCTGAAGATACTGTTGAACACACCTGAAAGATAATGTCACAGGATGGAATAAGAAAGCAGTAAAAAAACATATTTTGTGAAGTTATTTATTTTAAAAAAAGTTAACCCGGGTTCATATACCACTATGATTAAGTTAAACTTCATACTTGGTCAAAAGCTAGTGAACTAGATAACAATTGCTGTATTGTAATCATCTGTCCATAAGTCTTCATTCTAAGTCCCTTTGTGTAGCAAGGTGGATCTAGTGGCAAGCACAATAGCCCACCCATTAATATGGAATTGACTGGAGGAACAGCAGGTGTTTCACCACTCCTGCATGTCTTTATATTGCGGCAAGCTAGTATATGTCATCAAATAGTGATTTTTTTTTTGTTTCGTTGTCATAACTCACATATGGCAGAGTTTACTCATGCCACTTCTGAAAGACTGCAAAATGACTTTACAGGATTTTGAAGTGCTAAAAAATAGTATCATCTATTGTTATCTGTCTTCTCTATGTAGTTTAGCTCTTTCTGTCACTGAAGACCTTTGAGAGATTTGTAGTATTTCTGAACATGCCGGAACAAAAGAAAACAACCTTCCTACATATGAAGAGTAATGCAACGGCACTATTCAAACAGACGAGGAGATTTTAAAGAAGGATCCTAACATGGTAGGAAAGTATGTAAACATGCACTTTATCCTTATAATCAGATAACAAACTGACTAATAGGAACAGGGAGGCTAAAAACTTTATAAAATTATTATAGATCCTTTCAGTTCACACTTTCACAGACCCCCACACATGTATGCGTTGCTTAAATGACATAACATACAGTGAGCTTATTGTTTTATATTTGTTTAAAGTGCACCTGTCTCCTCAAAACTAATACTAGTTTAGGTTGTACTAATGAAATAGACATTTTTGTAAATATATATGTATTTAAGAAATGTATCCTTATACAGAGTTTCTCTCTGTCACCTTCTCTGTCAGCCTGACTTTTCATTCTTGAGTCAGGGGCTAAATGATGATTGACATTATAACTCCTCCAATCAGATCCCCTAAATCATGATAGATTAATCACTAATTAACGATTAATCTATCACTAATAGATTCATTAGTGGAATCTAAGTTATTATTAGAGTTTTGAGGTGACAGGTGCACTTTAAGGACTTGCTTGTACATGTCTGAATCAATAATTATCCCAACTGATATGTTCTTCTGAAGAGCTTATTGTTTACTAATGCTACTCAAGGGATATGACCTTCTAAGTCTTTCCTTTCATAGAAAATGTGTTGGGTTTTAAGCATGGCTTGAAGATACCAAAGGGAGATACCAAACAGCTAGACCATAGTGTATTACATAAAAATTGGTATTATTTATTAATAATTAATATTAATTAATAATTTATTAATGCCAAGTGGGTACTCACAAGTAGTAGAAGTAAAAAAGACTCATAAAATATATAGGGGATTATTCACTAAGGTGTGAATTCGACTGTCGAATTAGCAAACAGCGGATTCTCATAGTAAATCTACTACAATTTCCCCATTGTAAAGTCTCGACAATTTTTTTAAGTTAATCTTGCGACAATTTTGCCATAATAAAGTTGCGACTGCGACAATATTCTCACTATAAAGACATGACTGCGACAGTAGCAGCCTATTGCGTCTGTCTTTATCTGGCAAATTCACACCTATACGCAACAATTGAGACTTTTGTGAATAACCCCCTATAGTCCCAGGGTGCAGACTCAGTCCTAGGCAGCAGACTCTAGTCTCAGGGTGGAGACTCAGTCCCAGGGTGCAGACTCAATGCATTTCACCAGTATATTAATCAGCTTCTTCAGGAGTAGTAATGTTGAAAAGATAGCTCGCATTTTAAATAAACTGGCAGAGAGAATCGTGCTTTTTCGGCAGTGCGCAATGACATCAGACATTCATGATGTCACACGTCACATGATGTGTTACATTGCCAGGAAGTAAATGCCAGTTTTGGATTCCACTAGTACAGTGGTCGGCAAAGTGTGGCTCACGAGCCACATGCGGCTCTTTAGCCACCTTGTTGTGGCTCGGAGTGCACTGCCAAAGCCACACCCAAGCCCCACCCACAACCGCCAATGGCTCTTCAGATTGGCTGTCGGTGGTCATGGGGTCGGGAGAGGGCACGCCTCCCTCCTCCAGCGGCTCAGAAGATAGTTATCACCGCTGGAGGAGGGAGTGAAATGGCTCCCTCTCAAAACAAGTTGGCCGATCCCTGCACTAGTACAACCGGCGCTGCTGGGCTTTGTGGTCCAGAAAAATATTTAAAAAGTGGGTGAATCCAATTCCACCTATAGGTACAATATATTGGCAGAGTCCTGGTTGCTAATAAGAGGATATAAAAAAAGGTCTTATTTTACATATAAAAAAACATATAGAGGATTAAAGGAAAAACATCATAGAAAATCATAGAAAATTTAATAATATGTACATAACGATTATCACCTATAACAATAAAAAAATAAATGATATATCAGCCCTATATTATATTTGGGGTATTTTTATAATGGATACTAATAGAGTATTTGGACATATATTTAAAATGATTTTAATTTATTAAAAATATATTAAGTATAAAAAAAAATTTATTAAGACCCCTGACTGTCTTTAATTGATGGTTAAGGGCTGTAGGTGTTTTGTCATCATCTATCAGGAGTTGGTGTGATTTGCTCCAGTTGATTTATAGGCCTGAGTATTCCCCAAAGGTGTTCATTATATTTAATGCTGTTTGACCCCAAAGGGGTCGCGACCCACAGGTTGATAACCGCTGCTCCACTAAATAGTAATTCTTTTGACATGACATTATTTACTTCTATATTCGCTCTGGGGGCTTGGTATAAAATTTTGACCCATCTTAAAAAGTTTGGACCTAGGCCTATACTGTCCCAGACTTCGAAGAGGAATGACCATTTGATTGAATCAAATGCCTTGGCTGAGTCTAGTTAGGCTATTGTTCTTGATCCAGTGTTTGTATGCTGCACTTGTAAGTTAGTGTATAACCTTATTTTTGTTGATGTTGTGCTGGCTGGGATGAACCCTGCTTGGTCTGGATGTGTGATTGTGTGGTTTACCCAAAACATGTGTTCATAATAAAGAGGTAGTTGTTACTACCATTTTTTGCATATATCCAGCATATCTCTTTCTTTTTTGCATATCTTGAGTAAATAGTCTTGTAATAACTGAAAAGAAAAATGAAAATCTCAAAGTCTGTCTGGATCTATGGGAACCTCAACAAAGCTTTAAGATGACATCATTTCTCTATTCCTACACCAGAGGATGTGCAAACTAAATTAAATTACGATACTAGATGAAAAAGATGGTTATTAGCAAGTTATGCTAGATGAAGAATCATGACTACTGTGTACTTTTAAAGCACCCTGGGCATGCTACAAATTTAACAGGCTACCATTTAGGATCAAGTCTGCCAGTGAAATGTTTCAACAGAAAAATGTAGAAGCTTTTGATAATATTGAAGGCATCTACATAATAGCAAACGTCATGATAATAGCGACCTCCACCAAAGAAGAACATGGTGACATCCTAAAGAAAGTTATGGAGAGAGCAAAGAAGCTCAATATCAAGTTTAATAAGTACAAAATCCAGTACTTGGTAAAAGAAGTTAAATATTTAACCTGCTGAAAGTGTCAAGCCTGATGATAGCAAAATTTCAACAATTTTAAACATACCATCACCAAAAAACAAGAAAGATTTAATGCGTTTCCTAGGTATGACCAGGTGTTTAGCACCATATATACCTGATGAAGCATCACTGTCTGTACCACTGTGACTGCTACTAAAGAAGGATATTTTGTGGCAATGAGGGCCTGAACAGGACAAAGTTTTAAATTTGCTGAAAAGCAGCCTATCAAAACCCCCAGTTCTCAGCTATTTTGATCCATCCAAACAACTGGAAATACAAGCTGATGCATCTAAAGACGGCCTTGGAGCATATCTTATAAAAGATAATAAACCCATTATTTATGCATCTAGATCACTATCTCATGCTGAACAAAACTATGCTCAAATTGAGAAAGAACTTCTAGCAATTGTATTTGCAACAAAGAAATTCTATCAGTATATCTATGGAACAACAGTGAAAGTTCAATCAGATCATAAACCCTTGCAAGCAATTCTGTCTAGACCCATAGGTCAAGCACCTGAAAGACTGCAGAGAATGCTACTGCAACTGCAAAAATATGATTTGTCTGTATCATATACCCCGGGCAAAATGCTGGTTATAGCAGACACACTTTCCAGAGCAGTTGAATCTACCAGTATAGATAATGCAGAAGAGATTTTTGATGAAAAAGTGGTTTAATCTTTGCAAATCACAGACACACTTAATCCCAACCTGTTAAAAACACTGTTAGAAAAAACACAGAAAGATGAAACCTTAACAGAAATAAAAGAAATGCATTTATCTGGCCAGAGCATAAGAGATAAATGCCATCTAACTTACATGAATCTTGGCCAGTACATTATACCCTTTCAATAGCCAATGGACTACTTATGTCTGGTGACAGAATTGTAATCCCAAAAAGGTTCTAGGCCAGACAGGCTGGAACAACTTCACACAGCTCATCAAGGAATACAAAGGTCGAAAGCCAGAGCTAGAATGATTATGTGTTGGCCTGGCATATAAAAAGACATTGAACAAATTATGGAAAATTGTGTGTTCTGTTAGGAAAACAGACTGACCAACTGCAAATAAACCTTGATATCATATGAGATAAACATGCAACAGACATTTTTTATTTCAGAGGCCATGCTTTTCTTCTGATTGTGGACTATTTTTCTAAATATCCTGAAGTCCTAAAATTTTCAGACAAGACTTCACACACTATCATTGCCAAATTCAAGTCTGTGTTTGCCAGACATGGAATTCCAAAGGAGATAGTTTCAGACAACATGCCTTTTGCAAGTAGGGAGATACATGATTTTACATCCCAATGCGGAATTAAACTTGTTAATTCCAGCCCTGGATATCCTCAGTCTAATGGTATGGCAGAAAGAATTATTTAAATTGTGATGCTTCTCTTTAAGAAATCATTCAGTACTGGTGCTTATCCACATTTAGCACTCCTGCAGCTAAGAAATACACCAGTCTCAATTACCAGTGCAACCCCTGCACAATTACTGAGGGGTAGTGTGTTAAGAAGTACTTTGCCTGAAAAAACTCAAATTCTTGAAACAAAAGTTCTCAAAAAGGTTCACCAAATGTTGCTGAAACTACAGAAGTATCAAAGCAAATATTATAACCAAGGTGCAAAAGATTTGCCAATCTTCAAAAGAGGAGACAGAGTTAAGATGAAAACCTCACAAGGATGTCAGCCAACATTCATACAACCAACAACTGAGCCAAGATCATGGAAAATTTTTACTTCGGGTGGAAAATATTTCCACTGAAACAAATGTCATTTTGAAGTGTAACACATCTGTTCCACTTGCAAAACATGAAGTCTGTTTGCCAGAAGTCACAGCCAGAGTGGGTCCAGTGGAACCTACCTTAGCATTAACTACATCACAAAACTCTCCAACTGATGAGTCAGCTCAGACAACCCTACAGTGAAGAGGAATACTCCACTGCACACACTTTGGAAGAGCTGTTAGAAGACCTGGCAAGTTTCAAGATTACGTTAGGAGTCGACTGTGATTTTATGGGCTAAAGTTTTATAATATTATGTATGTTTTGCTAAAGAGGGGGAATGTAATACATAATGCATGAATAGTGATGCAATTCTAAATATAAGGCAGCAATAGGTCACATGATGTCATGTAAGACAGTAAGTCTGTATTAGAGAGTGTTCTGGTCTCCATTTTGTTTGTACCTGTTACAAGTTTCCGTTCCATGTTCCCTAAATTAAAGTAATTCCTTTACAACTACAATCTTGTTGTCTGCCTGTACTATGGTGCAAAGCTTACCCACAAACCTCAGTAAGCAGCTTAAGCAAAGACAAGACAGAGGTAATCTTATGAGAAGGAAAAAACAGTCCTAAGGGAGAACCAGTGGGAACTGTGTTGTATTCTTTTTTGATTCCTATGGATTTACTGTTCTGCTTGAGTTAATCAAAGCCTGCTTTCATCTAACTAGTGTGATATGATCTGAATTCTGTCCAGAAAGCTCTGCTATCTAAGGTAATCCTCACATTATACACACTCATGAAGATATTGTGATTTCTAAAATGCTTGCATAAGTTGATTTAAGCTGAAGTGTATCACACTATGATCTAACACTTCCTCTGTTAGCAATACAATTTTCTTTATTTTAGCATCCCAAAAGCAAAGTTCCTACCCTATTTATAACAATTTATCAGAGCTAAACTTTTTTGAGAGCTAGATATAATTGTAGCTCTATAGTTAATGGTATGTAATAAAACCGTTTGTAGCAACATTTCATATATACCCAAGCTAATTGAGAACCTCAAAGAAGGGTCTGCTTACATTTTGGAGTAAGCATAGAACACAATATATTAGCAAATGTGGTGCATTAGAGTTAATATCAATAAGATAGGGCACCAGTGGTTCGTGCTTAAAACAGACACATTTATTTCAACAGTAAATTGTAAAAGGCAGAGTAGAGAGATATAGTTTAACAACATAGTGAGAGATACATTTGTGACTGCAATGTAAGCAATCATATAGTTACCCCCAGTGGATCATATGTTGCATCAGCAAATTCACTTCTTCTTATTCATGAAGCAGCAAACTGCGACAGACGCGGTCGCATGCGTAGTGTGAAGTAGTCAGTCAGACAATAGTAGGATGAGAAGTCATGTGGAGTGAGACAAATTCCTCCAGTGAAGGGCAGTGACATAAGTCTCATCATATCCCACTAACTGTACATAAGTGAAAAATACTTATTTTTATATATGTCACTTTGTGCCTAGTTCATGTTTAGTAGTAGACTAATTTAGTCTAAGTCACCATTGTTACTCACTGAAGCCATCAACAGCTCAATTTGCCACTCTGATCTGGTGAAGGCAAACAGGTGAATTCGGAGCAGTATGCCTTGCAGAATCCGCTCCAGACTCGTTGCATGCTAAATATCCGAATTACCTGTGCATGCAAATTGATATGTAGTGCTCCGTAAGTCTGCGACTGGTGTAAGCATCAGACTTGGTTATGAATTTGTCACATCACAGAGTTTTTTGATTAAGCGAGGTTGGAGTATCGCAAAAGGACATGAATTCAGGCATTTATGCGACAGTGCGCACTTAAATGAATGACCCATTAATTGAGGTTTATAAAGTCCTATATTTAGCTATTTAGCTTTAAAATTGAGCATTCTAGGGTACTACAATATTATTTAAGTATAGCAAGGGTGGATATTAGGGGGTAGTCCTCTCTATGGAATGACATTAAATAGTGTTTAATAGTGCACTGACATAGGTAAACATATAGACAAGTAGGGGACACAGGGCGCAAAAAAAGGTATTTCCAATCTCCAGTTATATATTTATTCAGCCATAACATTATTTAGGCTGTTGCACTTTATCAAATAACATGTTATAGCTAAATAATTTACCGGTGGTTGAAACTACTTTGTTTTGAATTCCATGTTCCCTACTTGCCTATACACTTCATGAATATGTATTATCAAAAGATCTATAGAAACATTTGAACTGGGTGGGTCTATTTAATCATCTTATACAAGACAGCTCCTATAAAGATAAGTACAAACAGAAAGCAAAGGAATTCATTAAATTATTTTAAAATGTTTTTTTTTTCTGTTCTAGTATTTCTTGTACTTTAATTTAGGGGGTTATTTATCAAAGCCCAAACAGTTGCGTATATACCCTTATTCACATCTATTCGTGACTTCTCCAACTCTGCTTATTGAACAATCTCTGTGATGTGACGAATTCATGACAATATTGCCTCTTAAACCAGTCGCAGACTTAAAGAGCCCTTCACATCAATTTGTGCACAGTTAACTCGGCTATTCAACATGCGATGGAGTCTGTCGAAGGAGCGGATTCTGCAGGGTGTACTGCTCCAAATTCACCTGTTTGCCTTCGCCAGATCAGAGTGGCGAATTGAGGTTTTTGATGGCAGGGCACCAATATTGTGTAAGGCGACTATTCATTCAAAATTAAAAATGACGACTGCGACTAAATTAGTCTATTATGAAACATTGACTAGGCACAAGGTGACATATAAAAATAAGTATTTTTCACTTATATACAGTTAGTGGGATATGATGTGACTGACATCACTGCCCTTCACTGGAGGAGTTCTCCTCACTTCGTATGACTTCTCAACCTACTATAGTGCGACTGACTATGCCACACTATGCATGTGACGGTGTCCAACGCTGTCCGCTGCTTCATGAATATAAGATGAAGTGAATTTGCATCTTCCTAATTGTATTGATGCGATGTTCGGGTGCTAACCCTGATTTTATCCAAAAAACATAAATCCACGTATGCCCAAATCACAGCAGAAATAAATGTGCACCTCAACTCTCATTTCCATCAGAATTGTCCGTCGGGAGCTCCACAGGGTCAATATACATGGCCAGGCTGCTATAGCCAAACCTTTGGTCACTCATGCCAATGTCAAACGTCATTTTAAATGGAGCAAGGAGCACAAATCTTGGGCTGTGGACAATGTGAAACATGTATTGTTCTCTGATAAGTCCACCTTTACTGTTTTCCTCACATCCTGGAGAGTTACAGTGTGGAGAAGCCCCAAAGAAGCATACCAACCAGACTGTTGCATGCCCAGAGTGATGGTTTGGGCTGCCATATCATGGCATTCCCTTGGCCCAATACTTGTGCTAGATGGGCGCGTCACTGCCAAGGACTACTGAACCTTTCTGGAGGACCATGTGCATCCAATGGTTCAAACATTGTATTCTGAAGACGGTGCCGTGTATCAGCATGACAATGCACCAATACACACAGCAAAACTGGTGAAAGATTGGTTTTATGAACATGAAAGTGAAGTTAAACATCTCCCATGGCTTGCACAGTCACCAGATCTAAATATTATTGAGCCACTTTGGGGTGTTTTGGAGGAGCGAGTCAGGAAACATTTTCCTCCACTAGCCTCCACCTGGCCACTATCCTGCAAGAAGAATGGCTTAAAATCCCTCTGACCATTGTGCAGGACTTGTATATGTCATTCCCAAGACAAATCAATGCTGTATTGGCCGCAAAAGGAGGCCCTACACCATACTAATAAATTATTGTGGTCTAAAACCAGGTGTTTCAGTTTTTTTTCTAACCCCTGTACGTGTGCTGGTGTGCAACTCTTAGGGGTTAATTCAGGACAGTGCGAAGTGAGGTGCGGAGTCCTCGCCTCACTACGCACTGACTGATATGCGCACGCTGGTGTCCTGCACGCAGACATCAGAGAGCACATTAAAGGGATTTCAGTCTCGGCGAGGCAACTCTTTTGCTCTCGCCGAGACTGGAATCCCTTTAATGCGCTCGCTGATGTCCACGTGCAGGACATCAGCATGCACATATCAGTCAGTGCAAAGTGAGGCAAGGACTCTGCACCTCACTTCGCACTGTCCTGAATTAACCCTTAATCTCTATTTCAAAGCTGTTTTTGCTTTACCTGGCAGGTAAAGAAAAGTCATTTTAATTTAAGAATGTCACACACAGGAACAAAGTATTGTTTATTGTGTTAGCAGTAAGACACCTTTCTAGTTTTGCCACCAGAAATTTTACTATGAGAAAATAAGTCTGCAGGCATTTTCTCTTGGTAGAATGCCTGCTGGAAGTAATGAAATTAGTCAATGACAGTGGTTCAGGTAAGGCTGTTCTTAGGAACATTTTTCATCCAGCAAAACTCTTAATGGGGTCTTATCCTTACTGTGTGTAACTAAATTTTCATAAAAATATTACTAACATTCTTAAATCATCCAATGAAAGACAGCTAAAGAAGTTTACTCAGTAAATGTTTAGTGTCCTTGCAACTGAAGCAGTCTTGGTAAAAAAAAAAAATTGGAGTTACATATGTAAAATGGCAGCTATTACAGATTATAATGACAAAACTGTTTTATCAGAATAAATAGTTTTACATTGTGACAAAGTTTACAGGGGATGTTCTGCTTAATGTATTGTGTAATACAGTGTATATTGTAGTTTCCCAAGATAATTCACAATTTGTCATAAATGTTTTTGTTGTTTTACATTTTGTTATAGACTCCTTATATTTTTATATAAATTGCTCTTTAATTAACATAGAAAAAAGGCAGCAGTTTTAAATAATTCAAAAAACAAAAAAAATCTTTTTTAATAAAGCAAGACAGCAAATGATCTTTGAATACAACTGTCTACAACATATCAAGGAACAATTTCAAATGATTATGATAGAAATTATGTACCCTATGCATAGGGTTTATTGTGCTAGTTCAAAAGTGTACCAAGTCTTATTATAATGGAGACTGGTGCTTGTAAAGTTGATGTTGGAATTACATATCTTTATACTTTTTGCAATCCTTCTTCCTTGCATCAGTGGCCCTGCACATGCCCAGTCTTATATACAGTGGTTATAAGCTTAACACATTTATCTGCAGCAATGAGTTCTACCACCACACTATATAGATAGACTATATCAGTCCCTTTAAAAAAGTTCAATTTTGAAATATATCATGCACATCAATAAAGATAAAGAAGGTAGTGGAAAATATAGTGCATCCAAATAAACAGATGAAACGGTTAGTTATTTTAGTTAGTTCATTTAGAAGTATTTAGTTTCAAAGGGATGAGATGGAACTCCCATTTTATATCTGCATCAGTAACTTTACTACTATTTAGTAAACATTTTCATGTGTCATAAGAAAAAAGTCAAAATCAGTAAAACTAAATTTTTCCCTTACTAAACTGTATACAAAATGATCCCGGAGGAGCTTCTTTGATCACTGTTAGCGGTAAATTATTTACCAGAAATGACAAATTTTTCAGTTTTCTCAGTTTAAAAAAAAAAACCTCAATAATTCAATTCAAATAATGAATATTAAAATATTAGTTGTTGGCAAAATGTCAATAAAATATCAGAAAAATGTGGAAGAAAAAAACTTTTCTAAGGGCTGGTATTCCTGATATCAATATTTCCTTAAAAAGAAGGAAACATATTAAATTTTCAGTGTTTAATATCTTTAAATCTGTATAAGGTATATTTCATAAATTTCCCTTTTTAATGGCAATGTTGGCATGTAGGAGTTTCATTCAACTCTTGAATGAATGCTGATAATAAATTATTTAAGATGTGCACTGTAGGGCAAAATAGAGATTTTGCTTTTTGAATAGAAGAGAATACAATATTTTTTTGTTTTTATTTTATTTGGCTTTAACATTATATTTAATCGATAGATATATCCTAAGATTTTAGACTATTTTGCCTTAGTCTATAATTATTACACACCAGCAGAACCCTGGTCACACTGAGCATGTGTAGTTTCTTGGAGCTGCAAAGCTGACAGCTTCTTAGGTATGGATGATTAGTCTCTTAGGGCTACTGTATATTTGGACATGTTCAGCATTCCCTTCACATTAGGAGAAACATTTCTAGCCTAAACAATTTTTAGGCTTTGTTTTTTCTTTTAAGTGTTCTTTTATATGTTTGAAATAATCATATTACTGAGGAAAGTTTAATTTCCCTATAGCTGTGGATTTCATTTGGATACCAAAATATGTCTTCCCAGTAAAGATTTCCATTAGTAGAACAGTACATTCCATTTCAGCAGGGTTATGCTTAAAAACTTAGCAGCTTAGTGGCTTAGTTTGTGACTGCTAAAAAGCATGTTAAAGAGTATTTCATTTAGTGGATTTATTCCATTTTTACAGTATACAAACTTTGTGTAGGTGAAATTTAATAAGCTCAAAAAGGATGATCGGTAGGATATTACCGATTTTTACTGATCGAACAGCCGAGATCTACACAGGATCAACTCAAAAAGGCCAATTTAAATTTCACCCTAAAAGTTATGCTTCCCCAAATAAGCTATGTCCCTTTCATATTACTACTCCAGTGAGTTACTGTGTAGATCTACAAGTGTAGATTTAATACATACACATTAGGCATAAAACATAAATTCCCATTTTATAAAGTAGAAATTGATGCTTCAACACATATGGAAAATTTTTCTAAGTTTGATTCCATAAATAACCATTGAGAGTTTGAGACCAAGTTTCCTTTTGATCACTTTATTCTTCTATTCTCTTATTCTGTGTTCTGTGACAACGAGCCATTGTTGGAGTTGTAGCTGGCATCTTTATTTTCAATTTCTGCTGCTGGCTACTATATAAAACAGTAAAATGTTTCTGTATTGAAGAGTTGTTATTCTATTCAAATCATTTCACATCTGTGGGTGTTGACTTGTAGAAGGAAATCACTAAGAAATCACCTCAAGAATTTATGATGTAAAACTGAACATTGAAACAGAAAACTTGATTTTAGAATGTTGATTTAATAGTAACACACACAAATTCCTACTTAGACATTTACCATCAAACTAATTATTGAACACTGGACCAAAAAACACAATGAAAATTTCCTACCAATTTGAAAAATACCCAACTATATTAAAATGTATTTAATGATGTAGACAATATTTTGAAGACAGTGATAGCCTAAAGCAAGCACTAACATTTATGGCTGACATATATTTTGAAATTTTAAAGATAGACTGTAAAGAATACAATTTTTTCAAATGTGTATTGGTTTTACCCCATCTGTGATTTGAGTTTAATCTTTGAAATTCAGCATACCGGCGGATGTCTGTTCATGATAAGAAAACAATGTATGGCTCGATTTCTGTACAGGGATCCTATGAAACTGAAGAGATTAGGCATTTCATTTACCTTGGGGGGTAAACAAGTTATTTGGAAAAGAGAACGGGATTAAATTGAGAGCCTCTAAATCTACTGAGAAAAAAATAAATGTAAAGATAAAAGAAAACTCTAACCAAGATAATGGTATATTATACGTTTGTGCTTGTCTGCATATATATGTGTGTGTGTGTATGTGTGTGTGTGTGTGTGTATGTGTGTATATATCCAAAACATTGTCAACTACTATGTAATTTTGATCACAGTAAATAAAATTGGCTTTTATTGAAGAGTGCTGTGGAAACTATATATATAT
>WMED01001175.1:0-28884 GCA_019650415.1 Pipa parva
TATATATGTATGTGCACTGAAGATAACTTTAATATTTGTAAGCACTCAGTTACAATGAAAAATTATCTATATTAATATTTGTTGTATATTTCAAATTTACACAGTTAGTTAAACTCATTAATTATAGTTTCCACTTTCTTGCATCTAAATGGACTAAGCAGCCTGTCTGTTCAGCACTAAACATTCTAATTAATACAATTAATGATACACTATCTTACAAACTATATATGTATATGATAACATGAATCTTATTCAAGGAAAGATTGTCCACCTCTGTGTGTGCACTGGTAAGGACTGTTTGTTGTTCTGCATTTAAAGCAATAGAACCTAATCTAATACTTTCAGATTAAAACGTAATTCACATGGTGCAGGGAACATGTGCTTGTTCTGCATTCTGTTTGTAGAGTTGTAATGGTGGCACATTTGAGCTGATAAGATATAGTTTTGAAAAGTTACACCTGTGGATTATATTTATCCTTAAGTCTTACCTGATATATTTAGCTTTGTATGTTTTTCTATTTTACTGTGGTAGTTTTTGTAATCAGTCCACTAGACTACCATTGGAGCTTAGCCCCATGTATTTATCTGAGCTCATACTATGTGGTGTGTTGTTGTAGTTGCAATATATTCTGCCTGGAAATTTAATAAAATTGAAAATACTGATATCGCGATATCGGCCGATTTTTGCTGATACTGATATTGCTGATATAGCCATATCTGCAGATTTTTGTAGATATTGGCCGATTTTTGTCGATATCGCAATATCGATACCGACAGTAACGCGGTTTACTGATATCGCCAATATCAATATCATGATATCAGCAGTATCAATATTGCAATATCGAATTTCCAGCGATATTATGGATTTTATATAAATGAACAGATTAACAGATTTTGACTGAATTTCAATGTTGCGATATTGCCGATATCACAATATTGATATTGCAAAAATCGGCTGATATCGGCAATATCAATATCGCAATATTGGTAAAAACAGCTGATATCGTGATATTTTCAATTTTATTAAATTTCTCCATTAGTGTTTGTGAGTACTTGACCCTCACTTCTGTATTTACATCTTTTTGAGCTTGCGTTTTTGTAGATTTCACTGAAACCTCTAACACACAAAGCTATTCCCTTTTCCCTACTCATAACAATGACAAATTCCTCAAGCCATTTTCTAAGGCAACAATATTGTTTGCACCTGTTTTGCAGCCATCATGCACTTGTTGATATAACACATAAGCATCCAATGAAACCAGTTACCTATTCTTTATTATCCAATAGTCCTCATCCTTTTCATTCTTATTTGCAGCTTTCACAGTGCCATAACCAACAACAATCACAGCATGGTTGATTTCATCACACTTTCCATGATATATTCCTGACATTAAACATAAATGGCATTGATTATATATGTTATATGATATATTCAGAACAGCATTATGATTATATATTAAAACTAGGTGAGATATAAAACCACTTTACAAAAGGCATTGTTCTCAGTACTAATAGAGCCATATACATATATTCTACATGAATCCATATAGAAATGTACTGTTTTTAAACAATAAACTGGGTGCAAAGACTTAGGACTTTATTGACTAAAGGCCAAATAGTGGCGTATAGCTATGAATTCACATTTAGGGGGGAATTCACGATAGTCCGAAGTGAGGTGCGGAGTGTTCGCCTCACTTCGGACTGACTGATATGCGCTCGCCGATGTCCTGCACGCGGACATCAGCGAGCGCATTAAAGGGATTCCAGTCTCAGCGAACCTCTTTCTCCTGAGCACCCGGCTTTTTTTCTGACAGTGCAGAGATACTTTCATTTGTATTATTGCCAGATCTTCACCATGGGTCAGACTGAAGCCATTATTGTATATACCTAATTAGGAGTTTTATCTTCTTGTTTTATAGGCCTGCCAACATTAACAAGGGAGGAACGTGAGAACTTATTCAGTACAGTGGAGCTATTTATTTCTAGGGGTAATTGCCCCCTTCCTGCATGCCAAGCATTCATTATCAAATGATTATGCTATAAGGCCCAGATCCTAGTGTTAAGTCCTTATTTCTCCTATTTACCAAGCTGTTAAAAAAATGTTATCCCCCAAAATAATTCTCCACCCTCAGACTGGCTAAAACCCATTATTCCATATACAGTAGAGCTGGTCCTGTCATTTACCCTAAGTCCAAAATATTTTCCCATCGAAAAGAGATAACAATCTGTAATGGAAGGAACCCTCATAGAAAAGCATTGCAAAGTGTGTCCCTGTTAACAGATCAATATTTAGTGTTAACTATTTATTTCAACGTGGAAACATTTGTATCAATCCTTTGTAAATCAGTGAAGTGAAAAAGTACAGAAAAACAAAAATTGACAGCAGAATGGGGTGAACTCAATCAATATGGTCTAATTTGTCTTACTAAATATGTCTATAAAAATGCTTTTAAGACCTACTTTTAGAATTCGAAGTCAATTTAAACCCTACCTGAAACCAGCCACTAGTGAAGGAGGTACTCAT
Organism: Pipa parva; assembly: GCA_019650415.1. Taxonomy (NCBI): domain Eukaryota; kingdom Metazoa; phylum Chordata; class Amphibia; order Anura; family Pipidae; genus Pipa; species Pipa parva. The sequence goes on from WMED01001175.1 coordinate 2,525, forward strand.
TTGGGTAAAAACGTTGGCAATTCCAATTTTGCTTCCTTTTTTTACACTAATGATCGGATTATGTAGAAGTGTTGGAAAAGATTGTTTGTGCCCTTTCCTTTCACAATAATGACTGATTATTGAAAAAATAAAAATAAAATAAGGGCAACATTGCTAAAATTTTTTACACAAACCAGCCATTAGTATAAAAATGTGAAGCAAGATCACAGTTGCTAACATTTTTTATGCAGAAGTGGAAGTTATCATTAGATGTGCCATTAATAAAAAATAGCTGTTATTTTACCATTGTGATAATGCCACTTTTCCATTTCTTCATTATCATTTGCACTATTCTTAAAACAGATCTTTACTTATAATTTCTCTCCACCACTCAGAATATTTGTAAATCGTGCAAAGATAAAACATGCCTTTGTCATCAGAGAGATAAGCATTACATAGAACATTATCTTTCATGTTTTGATGCCTAACTACAAATCTCTGCTAGAGTAAAAAGTAATGATGGGGCTTGTAGTTTTGCAGCAATAACAGTGCAACGTTTAACTGACTCTCAAGGGAATTCATCAACAGGGGCAATCTTTCTATTAGTTTAGTAAACCCATAGCAACCAATTAGCTGGTATCATTTGCTGGTATGGAGAAACTAGAATCCTGAAAGGTACATTTTGATTGGTTGCTATGAGTTATTAGAGTTCTGTAAAGAATTGACCCTGTTGATGAATAACCCCCAATCTACCAATTAGGTTCAACATCAGTTAATGATATTATACTCATTTTATCAGTTACCTCCATTATACAACTTGAATTCTTTGGTTACACCAATCCCAACAGTTATAGGTCCTTCCAATGCCACAGATGTTGCCATATTTTCCTCTCCAGGTAAAGTGTAGAATTTGGTTGTATTCAGTGTAATGGCTTTTTTACTTTTATATTCACATTCTTCATTCTGTAAACCATTAAAAAACAACAATTAACTATTATATACAAACTGAGAAAGTAAAAAAAGACTTTCCAGTTATCGGATTAATCAAGGCCACAGCACATTTATTGAACAGTAAAAGTTAACATTTGTAAGGGGAGCCTCCTTATCCACTTCTCTACTCCTCAGGGCCACCTCTGGTTACTGTGATGAACTACACCAAGATACTTCCTTACTGTTCTAGTTGCCTGCTGTATGGAGAATTCAAAAATACAAACAGTAGCATTAATGGACCTCAAACCAGGCACCCCACACAATCCACACAGCAGCAAACGCAACCTGCACATATATTACCAATTCAATAAAATTCACAATATTATTTCTTCATGCCCCCACTTCATGCCATGTTTATATCTCTTGGTAACTCTATTAGTGCTATGTGGGTGGGTTTGTTTATCACCACTAACATTGCCAAAGACAACTCATTTGGTCCTGTTTATGCCCCTTAAAGACCTTTGAAAAAGGTTTTTGGCTTTATGAAGAATATATCGAACCAAGAAATTGCATTTGTGTAGATGTAGTGTTTGGCTTGTCTCACAAATGGTTTGAACTTTGGCTTAATCCATTGAAATTTGAATCTGCCTGGGATTAGCAAATGTTTAATTTTGATGTATTTATAAAAATCCAAACTGGCCCTCTCTAGTTTCAGTGCAGGTGCTGGTGGAGATATATCTAACACATACTTTTAATTTGCACTTTGTGCATGTTATAGATGAAATTAAAAAAAATAGTAGCTTCTATGGAAAGCTATATTTTACTTATTATCTTAGTATATCTTAGGATAATTTATCCCCTTTATTCTCTGGATATAAATACGTGGTTTCCTGTATAAATGATTTGTTGCTTAGATAAGGACTGATTTACTCCCAGCTCCAAAAAGTGATATTTTATATTTTCAGTTATAAAGGCATCATGCTTATTTGGTTGTTAGTTTCATATAAATTCTACTTTTAAAAGAATCACAAAACAATAATCCAAAGTATAAATGTAAATTCTGCAAAAAAAAAAAAAAAATATGATTAGTTGAGAATGTGTTTAACTCCTTGAATGATAAACAACATCATGAGTGGAGGATTAAAGTGTAGAATTTAAAGGCACCTTGAATTTTTACAGTCTTTGGGAATTCACACAATTGACTTCTAATATCATCGTCTACTGTAAAATATAAGACAATCTGGGGAAATGTAACAATGTTGGCAAAGCTTACTGAATTTTAGTAACCCATAGCAACTGATAACCAATTAATATTCATTGCTCTAATGCAGTGGTTCTTAACTGGGGTTTGATCGAATCCTAGGGGTTTGGTGAGTCGGTCTCAGGGATTCGGTGGAGCCTCCGCCACAGAGGTCAAGGAATTTATCACTAAAGAAGGGTTCGGTGAATGTGCATATGAAACTGGTGGGTTCGGTACCTCAAACAAGGTTAAGAACCACTGCTCTAATGGAATTAGAATGATGAAAGCATCAATGTGATTGGTCTCTAAGGGTTACAAGGTATCAAGGTAGCACTGAAAATTACTCCTATGTTATATTTTTGATGTGGAAATTTTTCTAAGATATAATTAATAGAATTGTACTAGATTAGGAATATTGTTAGTAGTCTTACTTACCCTTTCTCTGTACTCATAATCTTTCTGCCTCATTATACCCTCATGAGAAATGTAATTGAATGCATTTACAGGATTCCCTCCACAACATCCATCATTTTCCTCATCACAGTCTACAAGCTGCTGTTCACTGAATTTAATAACTTTTTTATTCTTAATACAATAACGGGATTCAAGTACACCCACCTTATAAAAGAAAGAAAGTTAGAAGACAGAGAACAAGAGTAATTACTATCCAAAGTCCAGCTTTATTTTCATATTAGATATGAAATGAACATTTTGTTATATCAAGTGCACAGTACAGATTTTATTATCTAATAATTTATTTATGCTGGGAACTTATAGGTCAGCACCCCAGAACTGTGATAACTGTGATAGTAATAATTCTCATCAACCTCAAAATTACTTTATATTTTCTATGGGACAGATACCACTTTCTTGATAGTGTTGATGTCTGGCACTTAATGAACCAATAAAAGCACAAAAAGAACATTGCGATTTAGATTGGCTAGGCAGTTATCACTATAGAGTTTTCCTTTTCTTTGTCTCTCTCTCTCTCTGTTGGTCTTCGCAACTGATGAATATCTAAAGGGGAGCTATAGTCAGATTGCATCTTTACATATGTAGTACTATACCTTAGTGAGAAGCATTTCTCCCCAGTAGTTGTTTCACTGTAAGCAGGTTGTTTTAATAAGCAGTACTGGAAAACTCCTGCACCAGGACATGTGTGGTTTCCTAAGTTATAACTAAGCACATGCAAAAAAGGTATATCAAAGTTAGCTTTCCAGAGCCACAGCCTCTGTAATCTCCTGCATTCTGATATCTGAAGCATGATTGATGAGGCCTAAAGGTCAGAGCACTGCTTAACCAATAACAGTTAGACAGCTTTTTCTTCTCTTGTTTCCTAACTTGCAAGAGGGAAAGGGGGGAGGGGGGTTGGGCTGGGGAGGACAAAATGTCAGCTCTTATTAGAACTAATAGGGGAAGCAAACTGCAAGTATTATTTCTTCACTAATCTTTTTTTTAACTATTTGAGTTAGAGATTGGCTTAGTATAAAGGAATTTTATATGTATGTGGGCAGTTATATCAGCACTATAGTTCTTCTTTAATATCTAAAGGCAATGGCATGTATAGCATTTTGACAGTGGCGGTTGTCAAATTACTGTCAAAAAGATGTCACAACCCTGTGAAGAAATGCATTTTCTCATGATTACCACTTTTTTAAAATGGCAATGTGTTTTTGAGCTTTCACCACAGAGTCTGCCATTGACTTTAAGTTCCATGGGAATCAACAGGACTAGGGTTAGATTATTTATCAAACAGATAAAAGATGGATGGAAATCAAATAAAACCAACTTATTAAAATCAGATCTGGAATTCTTCCTTTAATGAGAACATTTTTACCAGTGCCATGCCAATCTACATGGGAATTTCTTTAGTTTTCTGGTATTACTAGTTCTTTCAACAATGATGTATCTGTGTAAATAAAAATATGCAAACAAGCATACATAAATGCTAAACTATAAGTAGCAGTATATTTTTACCGTTGCAAATGCCCAGCAAGATCCACACAAACCTCCTTGGTTTTTGACTGGAGTCACACATTTGGTTTTTCTCCAGTCAACTTCCTCTGGAATCTCAATATTTCTTCCATAACTGTAAACAGGAACATTTACAGGTGTTCTGGATTTTGCTTTTAAACTCAGGCAACTTCTAGAATTGTGTTCTTTTTCAGTCTGAAACAACCAAAATACATAGCAACCTAGTAATGCAGGTTAAAGTTGAATACTTTGCCTAATTTAATTTATTTTTATGTAGTACAGGGGCAGGAAAAATCACTACATTTAAAGCAAAGTCATTTTACCCTTATAAAGATGCATTTACTTCCTAGCTACAACTTACTACAATACCTATTTGTAATACACAGTTTACAGAACTACCTACACAACTTCCTGTAAATTATAACTTTAGAAATGGATAGTTCTGCCATCAGAACTAACCATTTATAACTGAAAGTGCACCTGTCACCTCAAAACTAATATTAATTGAGGTTCTACTAATGAAATAAATGTTTTTGTTAACATATATGAAATTAAAAAATGTACCTTTATACACCATTTCTCTCTGTCATCTTCCCTGTCAGCCTGACTTTTCTTTCTGAGTCGGGTGGATGGGGGCTAAATTATTAACATTATAGCTCCTCCAATCAGATCCCTTAAATCAAGATCTAGCAAAGAGTCTGATTGGAGGAGCTATAATGTCAATCATCATTTAGCCCCACCCAACCCGACTCAGAAAGAAAAGTCAGGCTGACAGGGAAGATAACAGAGAGAAACACTGTATAAAGGTACATTTTTTAAATACATATACTGTATATATTTAATAAAATGTTTATTTCATTAGTAGAACCTAAATTAGTATTAGAGTTTTGAGGTGACAGGTACACTTTAAAGCAACCATTAACATATGTTTTTTTAAAAACATAATTTTAAAGCATCTTATCTAATTTTAAAGCATAATTTTTAAAGCATCTGATTCATCTCCTCTATTCACTTCTTTTAACTCCATCTTTCCAACTGCTACTTCCCTTCCAGTGAGTAAATACTTGACAGCGGACCCTGGGATTTAAAGTCACACATGTTCTGAAATAACATTACAGAGCTGCAAAAGATTTTCTTTTAAACAATGACAAGAAAAATGAGTTAACTAGGGCCTCTATCTACAACTGATTCTATCTGGTGACTAGATCCATTACCTTGCATCTCAGGAAATATAGACTTTAACCTACTTATGAAACATGGTGACACTACAACACGTAATTTTTACTGAAACAAAAGAACAAATGATGACCAACCGGTTCTTTAGCCAATAACACCCTATTGTGGATGATATGGCATCATGGGAATTGTAGTCTCAGGCTATAGAGTAATACAACAATCTTAAACTACAGTATTCTAGGTGATACAACACAAGCAATAAAGAACTGAGAAAAGTATTTTAGCAAAAATATTTATCAGGAGCTTAAATAGGTTTTAAGGTGTAAGTGTATTTTATTTTGTTTTCCAAATTGCCATGTGTACTATAAAGGATAATGTAGCCCCTTCTTTAATTTATAAGAATATTGAAAGTTACCTAAAAGTTTCATTCCCTGTTTAAAAGCAACTGGCTTGTGGCCTTATGTGTATGTAAATATCCTTATAAATTGTATGTATGTATAAATTTATTTATAAAGCCTCACAAACATAAGCAGCGCTGTACAGTTCAGGAATAAAAATATAATACAGACATGGAAAAAGTGCATTAAACAATACAGTATAAGATCACACTGATACATCACAGGCATGGTACATTATATTCTATATAACTGTACTATTGTAGTTTAATTTGCTTTGAAAATGTGCTCAGCCCTTTTATATAGCCATCTTTTGTGTGTGCTTCTATAGCTAGATAGATAGACAGACAGAAACAGACAGAAAGACAGATAGATGATAGATAGACAGACAGAAACAGACAGAAAGACAGATAGATAGATAGACAGACAGACAGACAGAAAGATAGATAGATGATAGACAGACAGACAGATAGATGATAGATAGATAGATAGATAGATAGATAATAGATAGACAGACAGTTAGATAAATTAGCATCGAACTAATAAAATGATCTCAAGCAGATTAATTAAGCCAAATGATCTGAAATTGATTCCAAGCATTCTCACTCTACTCTCATATAATAACTTACCATATCTGCAAACTGTGTCATGGCCAATGTATATTTTTTGAGACCTTGGTCAGCCAATTTATTATGTTCTTGCACCATTTCATATGTAGCTTCCCAGATTTTCCTCCTCTTCAGCTCCCTCTGCCAGGTAGCATATTTTTTCCCTAAATTACAATTAGATAATCTCATTACTTTCCAGATAAACAGTGCACAATTCTTTATATTAAATATAAAAATCCACTTATCCATGTTACGTTGATCAGTACACATTGCTTTTTTCTTATCAATATATTTAACAAAATACACAAAAATATATACAAAAAAAATGCAGCAAAAGGTTTTTTGTGTCATTGGCCTCAAAAAGGCTAATATACTGTATGTCCTGATCTCAAATGGCCCTGTTTCTAGCTGTGGGTAAAATGTATGGTCTCAAGAGTACTAGCACCCAGAGAGGTCTGCATGCCAACCCTCTGTCATTTCTGATGCCACCGACTCTGACTTCAGCCAACCTGTGACCACCTACTCCACAGTACAAATATAATAGAATGAGAGTTTTGGGTTGTGGGAGGAAGGGAGAAAGGAGCACATAAAAGTCTTTTGCCCTAGGTGACAGTGAGACTAAATACAGCACTGTATTCAATTCACTTTTTCATTGGAAATCATTGTTCTCTACAAATTTTCTCTCCCAACAGCCCATAAAACGCCTACCTCTTCACTCATCAGGCTAAAAGGATCAAAAACATATATGACAGAAGTTCTTACCATGCTTAGACTTCCAGGAATTCCACTCCTGGTCAAGAAGAAGTGAAGCTGAGGCACATATGATGATTACAGAGAATATAAACAAATGTTTACCAAAAGGCATCTTCAATACCTAGAACGGTAAAAATAAAATAAAACTATTGTATTTTATGATCTGCAAGCCTTAATTAGGTTTTTTTTTATTGTTTTTTTTTTTAACTCATCTTAAAGCATCTATGATTGAACCTCCACATCTGAGTATATATTTATAGTCCAGGTAAAAATATTAATAATGGAAGATACAACAATGAATCACAACCAATAAATACACTTACTAAAATGTTATCTTAAAGTCTATGGGGAAAGGAAAGGTAATTTTACACTGAATTCTAAAATGAGGCATATTTACTAAGACCTTTTTGACCATTTCAATTGACTTCACCCCATTTCCCTGTCAATATTTATTTCCCTGTACTTTTAGATTTCCCTGTTTTACAAAGGATTGATAAAACATGTTTCCCATCAAAATAAATTATTATTGATAAATATTTTTCACTCTTTATGGGATTGAGCGGTCTTATTTGTTATTGATAAATATTGATAAGGACACACTTCTCTTTGCAATGCTTTTCTATGACAGTTCCTTCCATTACTGATTGATATCGATATCTCTTTTCAATGAAAAATTATTTTGGGCTTAGGCTAAATAACAGGACCATCTCCACAGGGAATAATGGGTTAATGCCAGCCTGAGGGAGGAGAATTCTTTTGGGAGATAAAAATATTTTTGTACAGAAAATAAAAAAAAACAGCGATATTGTTAAATATAGGCTAAACTCCTACATTTATTAATGGAAAAAAACTGTTTGATTTTAGTAAATGTGCAAATGTAAAAAAAAAAAAAGTTAAGCTGTTAAAATGGTAATAAAGTCAGAATACAAGCGACATGATACTAACCTGAGGAATAAGATTCGAGCAGAGCTGGATTATGGCAAACTTTGAACTATTTATGTATTTTGAAATTGATTCACCGATATTTTATACAGTTTACTAAACATATTATAATAATCAGATTAGTGGGGTCAGTTTAACCTATCTCTGCATTGATAAGATTTCAAACAGATTTGAATACAACTGAAAAGAAGACAATCATAAACATCTTTACATTAAAGAACCAGTAACACCAAAATATGAAACTTATTTTGTTGGCAGTTCCTACTCAGTGCTTAAAGGGCTACTTTACACATTTTTTATGGGATGAAACTGGTAGCTGTCATTTTCAAAATACAGTTGAACTTAATGGAATTGACACAGCATTTGTCTGGTTCTCTTTACTCTTATTGCAGAAGCTCTAGTAACTGCGCATGATGAAATAACAATGCAATAATTGTTTATGAAAATGAGAATTTGACTGTTGAAGTGAATTCTCATCACTTGTCTCTATGCTCCAATAGTCACAAATTTTCTACTCCTTATTCACTAAACAAAGAATTCACATAGTAAAGAAGTGAGGACATCCCTGCCCCATAGAGCTTACAATCTAAACAGGAGGAAGACGTATATAAACAGATAGGAGGATAACAAGTGCAGTAGCATAAAGTGGCAGGTCATTAGCCAAGGTGCCAATTAAATAAGAAAATAAATACAAAATACAATAAATAATTGCTTAAAGATAAAATATGGACATGAACACCAGTGCTAGTGCTCCAAGAGGTAAGATTTTAATTTAGAATTGAAGATATTAATGGATTGCTCTTGGCATAGGTAGAGGGGTATAGAATTCCAAAAATAAGGGGCAGCAAGAGAGAAGGGTTCATGAAGATGGTTGCCTTGTGAAGAATGGAGTCTGTGTCAGTTATACAGTAGGAGCCCTGCCATCAGCCCCTTAATTCACCACTTTAATCTGGCAAAGTAAAACTGGGGAATGCGATACACTACGCCTTGCCGGATTCGTTAATGCGACAGACTCCAATGCTGACTAAGCAAATTACCTGTGAACACGTATAGAAAGTGGTAAAAAGTGCTCCATAAGTCCGTGAATGTCATAAGCTGTTTGATTGGTCATGAATTCACCACACCGCAGAGTTTACTAAGTACCCAAATATGGAGAAGTGGGGAATAAATGACAATTCACACCTTTACATAACTATTTGTAAATAGTCACCCAGTACGAAGTAGGTTATTACCAAAAAAAGTAGCAGAGACTTTCCTGCAACCGTAGCTGAAACAAAATAGCCAGCGTAAAAAAATTATTTATTTGAAGCTAAATTTGTATTTGCTTTTCTTATAAGCTTGCTGTTTGCAGAATTCTTTCTTTTGTTACATAAATAAATACCCATCTAGGGCCATTATTTTAAAATCAATTTTAGACAACAAATATTCAGGGCGCCATAATTCTAGAACGTGAAATGAAATGAAATGAATTTTGGATAAAAACAAAATCATTTCTAGTAAAATGCAGACTACATGTTTTTTCTGAGTATGAACAAACCCGTTGGTAACAGAAAGCATTTCAGAGAAGTGAATTTTATTGTTGTCTATGTTGAATAAATGGGTAAGCTATAATGTAAATACAGCAGCGGTTGCAATCCTATGGCATGCGTGCCACAGAGGGTACTCAAAGCCCTCTCTCTGGGCATGCGCACCATCACCACTGCTGCTATCTTTGATCCCCCCAGCGAGCAAGCACTCCTTCAGAGTAGGCCGCTGACCCAACCTGACAGTTTTCAGATCTGATCCATGGTCTACACTAAAGGAGCACTCGCTAGCTGTTAGGATAGCTGCGGCAGAGCTCTTCCCCGTGCAGGCAGGATGATGTCACTCATCAGAGCTTGCACTTCGGGGGAAGGAACTGGTGAGTGACGTCACTTTTCAGCACTCGGTGTTGAAAAGGTTCGCCACCACTGAAATACAGCAACATTTTTTTTTATTTGAAAACAGTTGCAAAAACTGCATTTTCTGATAGAATTTGTTGTACAAATACAGTGTTTTTAATAAATATATAAAAGTATACACCTTATTTATGTTATATATTTATATAGCGCCAACATCTTCTAGAGATATTTATCATTTACTTTAGTGCCTGCAATCAAACTTTACACAAATGAGGTCCATGGTGGCGTCAAAGCCTGAACTCAGCACTGCAAGGCAACAGTGCAACAGTGCTAACCACTGACTTGAAACACTTGATCACTACTACACATTTCTTCTCACAAAAATGTACTTAGAAAATACAAACGTGTATTAGTATAATGTGCTTGTGCTTAGGCACAGAGTTGCTTATAAATGTTTTTTAAACATATGTTGGTCTATAAGTATTAACATCACCTATACATTCCTTATACACTATTTCTAACCCAGAAGAAAGCATATACTGTATATGAAAATAAAAAACAATCACAGGAAAGCTGACTGAACGGTAGCGTCATAAATAAGGAATTACATCAAACTGGATGGAGGTAAAGATCTCTATTCAAGTGCTAACAAACTGTGACTTGTCAGGTGTGAATTGTCCTGTAGATATTGTGACTTTGCCTAATTGATCACCTAAATGGCATATTTAGTGAAGATAAGGTGTACTGCCATAAATATGAGGATCTGACTTCATCAAACAAAAGCTGGCAAACTGGAGAGCTTAAGGAAGGGTTTCTGTTATTATTCTGCTGATGTTTTATTCAAAAGACTTGAAAAGAGTGGCAAACTAATGACAGCACAAGCTAGGAATATTGTTCCACTGAAGTGGATGTAAATCAATTGTCACAATTTATACTAACATTGTATGGCGACAGTACTGGCAAATTGTGGCATCTTCCCTTCTTAGGATTATTCATGCATATTAAAAGGGTAGTGCAGACAGTAGGGTATGGAAGAAGTTAACAAGTTGGGCAGGTTAAGAGACAAAGATGTGTGCTATGGGCCACCACTGTGATGAAGAACTCCTGCTGATAACTGAAGCATAAGCTTCTCTGAGTATTAAAGTTCAAATAAAAGTTGCATGAAGTTTGACTGACTGCCAAGTTTATATGTACCACATTGACCTCTACTATCCCTTTTGTAAGCGGCTGCCTCTCCTCTAAATTTTAGTGTGGTTGGAATATCAGTAGCTGAACACACTGCAATTCCATAGAGGATTATGGGTAAACTGGTAGCAACAATATTACACAGGATTATTAACTGACCTGGTGACAATTCTGATTCCTTTGGGACAATATATATGGAAATATAAGTACAAAACATTGCCAAAAATATTCAAATAGTTAAAATACTTTAAAACTTTTGTTTATTTGAAAAATACAATTTAATACCAATATGAGATTAAATTGAATAGAAGATGGTGAAGCTAGGTGAACATTTCCCTCTCAATAATATGTCTCATAATATACAATGTTCCTTTACTATCAACCGTTTAACTAGCTATGTCATCTGAATCATGTTCTTGGGTCTTTGCACAGAAGCTCATTATTGTGAATTGTTCTCAGGCCTCACTGTGTTTAGGCTGAGATATATTAGTATTTGTAGATTAGCAGTCATTCTGTTTCTCACAGTCGTATGTGGCAGGTTCTTCCCACATATAGATGTGTTGACTTGACTGGCCCTAATATTGTGTATCTAACTGTCATATTTACTACAGTTCAAAATATTCTTTAATGAACAGGTTGCATTTCATTTACAGTCACCAGACTGGTAAATAATGACATTCCCTCTACAACTGTAAAGATGTCCTTAGAAAGGGATCAGAGTAATTTTTGAATAACAAGTGTAACTGTGAGAGAGGATAGCAACTGAGAGACAAGACTGAGGAAGAGTGCAAAGCAGGAAACCTTGATTTGGCACCTAAGAAAGAGCCCAAGTGGGTAAAATTTTAGGGGTCAGGGTTAAATAGGGAAGACTGGCAGAGACCAAGTTAGACCAGCTTTTATATTTCTTTGTCTCTGTTGGGATCTTTATGTAACCTTGCACCCATGTGATATTTCTGCTAGAAAAGATGATAAATGGCTAAAGCTTCAGCAAATGGTTTACTGTTGAAGGAACAGTTGTTTTCCAATCTATTTGTCAAAGGTAAACAAATGGTTATGTAATATATTTTAAGTTATTTCTCTTTCATCCATGTTTTCTGCAGTAGTTTCTAACCATAAGCTAGGGAATTGACTGCAAGGCTAGAGAATTCTAAAACACTGGAAAAATTGCAGGTGGGAAATATTAGAGACTAACTGACACCTGTTTCTATTTGATTACTTCTTTAGAAATCTCAAGTCTTTTGGTCAAGTTAATATAGATATTAGAGGCATTACTACAGCTGTTATTATCTGCCTCTTGCAGCCTAGCAACCAGATGCAATGAGCTGGTTTACAAGTCCACATTGTGCAATGTAGCTGTTTTTGCAGCTCTTTTTGTCCCTGCCCTCCAGTGTTCCTCCATGACTGTTCCTGGTGCTGTGTATTATAGTTCTGCTCCTCCACTCCAAGGAGATTTTGTCTAACAGTTCAGCTGTTCCTGTGGTTCCATTCTTTGTGTTCCACAATTCCTCTATTAGGTATCTGCAGGCTACCACCAGGGGGGGGGGGGGGGCTTAACCTGGGGACAGGATCTGGGGGTTCCCTTTCAGAAAAAGTCCAGACTCCCTTTGTGGGAATTACGAGTGAAGACCCAGAGACCTACTTAATGCCTGCAACTGTGTATCCTGGCACAGCTCACAGAAACAAAATATAACAGCATTCAGTAAACTTATATTAAACCTGGCAATAAATGGGCAGATTAAGCAAGGCAAGTTAGTTATTATAAGTAATAAAGTGTAACAGGTTAGTCATAATTGGGATATTATAGAGTGGGTTCAAACAGGGACAGATCTTTAGAGTGTAACAGAAAATGATCAATTTTTTTTTTCCTTTTTTATTTTTGCTGGATATCTAAATAAACAGACACCCACCCACCCAGTCTAATTTATTTCAAAATCAAAGGACGTATGTGTAGAGGTCTCTGATATTCTATCCAGTTAGTACTACCTCTGTGTTACATCTCTGGCCTGTGTTTCTGTCACAGCTTTAAACTCAGGTTCATTATGCCTCTTCGATCCATTTTCTTCTTCTCCATTTGGAAATTCTTCTGTTAATATAAACGCCATAGCAGGCAGACAACAAATCATTACATTTATCTCCTGAGGAAGTTGACGAGTGGTCAACGAAACGCATTGAGAAACTTAGAATTGGAGTTTTTTATATCCATTTTATATCCATTTTTAGCATTATACATCTATTTTGATGTTCCTGTTCATTAAAGTTGTGGATTTTATTGGCTGCTGTCTCCTGCCTTCATTTACTCACATCATCTGAAGGATTGGAAGTTCACCCAGTGATCAGAGGGACCTGAGTGACCAGAGAAGCAAGTCCACGTTATTGCTTAAATGCGCATATTTAAGCTCATTCTGGTGAGTTCATGACTGAGAGGGGATCCCTGATTGTCCTCCACGTCATCTGATTTAAATACTTTTTGTCAATATCACGGTTATTCATTTATGATAATCATTCCAGAATCACAGTGATACACCTACAGTATATTGCACTGATATAAAATCACATATAATCACTGATTTGTCAATCGCTTGTGGATACTGTATTCACTGTTCCACTTGTCTCATCACAACATTCATGACTGTTCAAACGATATCACGCTAGGGGTATCCCCCTTGTCATTCATATCTTGCCAGTGCATCAACACATGTTCGTTTCCAGCGAATGTCCTTGAATGTTCTGTTAATATGTCCTGTTTATCGGGGGGAGAGGAATTGCTTCAGTCCTATTGATTGGCTTGTTTTTAACTTTTTTCATAATTTTCTTTTCTAATTTGCATTTTGATTTGATGTTTTGTTTTTATTATATTATATTATTTTTTGCATTTCTATGTTTGATTTATTATTTGAGTGGGTCCCACTGCGTCTGTTTATAGGTATAAGAGGAGTGTGGGGAGGGGGATAACAAACATGATCTGCACACATGAGTTTTGCTTTAGCTAGTGATACACTGCTGCACTGATCCTTCTTTTGGCCTGAAATTCAACATTTTTGGACAATGTGGAGACTGTATTATTTGACAGTAAATTAACTTGAAATGTATACATTTTCACGATAAAGTAGATTAAGGGGTATTTGATAAATCTACATTTCAGCCCTTAGTAACATAATTTTTATCTTCTCATCTTATACATTTATAGCTTGTGCAAAGTGTATGGAATTCTGTTAGAGGAGAAATGGTGGGGAAGATGTGTTGTGAAACACAGACAGATAGATATAGATATACTGTAGATATAGACACAGATATAGATTTAGCACTATACCATAGTTAGCTAATTACTGAACTCTCCTATATGGAAATTTTCATAATTGTTATATCACACCGTATATGGCTTCTTACAGTTTCAAACTGATATACTAGAATATGTTTGCTTCTTACCAACAACTGTTTTTTTTAAGGATATTATTGATTGGTTACATTTGCATATACCTTGTATAGGTTTTTTATAGGGTTATAATCTTACTCAAATTTGGTCGAAATTTAATAAACTCGGAAAAGCCCGATTTTGTTTTTCCAAGTATATGCCTGTGAAATCTCGGAAGTTTCTTGCCGTAAATATCACGAGATTTTTTTGATCGATATTTATTGACATAAACTTTTCGATCAAATTTTTTGATGATATTAGTAGTACTTTTCCATTGAAAAATTTGATCAAAAAACTCTATTGAAAAGTTTGGTCATATTGATAAGAAAATATCAAGCGATTTTAACTGAACGAATAGCTGAGATGTTCTCAGGATAAACTTGAAAAGGTGAATTTGGCCTTTTTTGAATTTATTAAATTTCGCTCAAATTTGGGTGAAGTTTAATAAACCTGGAAAAGCCCAATTTCACTTTTCCGAGTTTATTCTCTCAAGATCTCGGAAGTTTCTGGCGTTAAAAATTGCTCGATATTTTTGATCGATATTTATCAACCAAAATTTTTCCATCAAGTTTTTCGATTTAACTTTTCAATGGAAAGATAGCCATACTAATAATAATGTATGGCTACCGTTCCATCAAAAAAATGTTATCTAAAACTCAATCGAAAAGTTTTGGTCGGTAAATATGGATCAAAAATGTCAAGCGATTTTTTTTCCGAACGACTAGCCGAGATGTTCTCGGGATAAATTCAAAAAGGTGAAATCGGCCTTTTCCAAGTTTATTAAGTTTCACCCTAAGAATTTGTTTAGACAATTTCAGTAGAAATATCCAGCTTACAACAGAAAGATCAAACTTTGTCTGCAATCAAAGCTGCAAACTGGATCCTAGGTGGTAATCCTCCCTCTGTTAATGTGGTGTAATAATTATCCAAGTTTCCAAGAATTACTGTTTATGTTTTTTTCTGTTTTGTTTTTGTATCTTGAGCCCAGGATAGATGTTTATGATTTTATTTTATTCTATTTCATTTGACGATTTGGTAATTTGCTCACCTGAGGACCTCAACATCTGCCAATCTGTATTAAAGAACAGTTCATATATATATATATATATATATATATATATATAAAAGGATGTATGTGCTTTAGGTTCTAGAAGGCATAACATCAAAATTTACATTTTATTCTTTACAGAACCTCACCCAGTCGTATCTTAAACTGACTGTCTTTTGCTTGCTTTACTTTATCTGTTTTGATAAGCTTTGATAACATCACTTAGGGACTTGAAGGAGCTGTGGGCAGTGGCCAGTATTTCATATGTCAGATCTTTCTCTAGAGAACAGAGCATGCACACATTTTCATGTAACTACCATTCTCTTTAAACTCCCTATGATCTCAATGTAAACTAAAGATCCTTGCTTCCTGTGTGGAGGGTCTGCTGTCATTTACAAGTCTGACACTAACTGGATGTATGTGAGTAGGTACTTCTGTGCAGTGTCTCTGCATTGGTTCAATACATATTTTTACATGAGAGTTAATGTAAACTGGTTACTTCTTAAGTTGATCCAGGAAGAGTTGTAGGCTAAGCAGGTTTGCCATTTTCTGAAAAATGCATACTCTACAAGATCAATTTGGGGCAATAGTACTTAATATATGGTATATCTGCAGGATTTCCTATTGATTTCAATGGCAAGTGATGTACAAATTGCTGTCCGAATCCACCACCAACCTCATCATAGGGGTAACAGAAGGGGAAGTTACTGTTTAATATTACCCTTAATTTTGTGAAATAATGAACAATAAAGCATGATGGGAGATTCTTGTCTCAATGCAAACAGTATTGTGATGAAAACTGAAAATTCTTTTTTACAGAGAACATTGATTGATCACAAAACATATTTTAACACATTTATACATACTGAATAGCTTGGAAATGAAGCAAAAAAAAAAAACAAAAAACCCCAGTTCATTCAAACATTTCATATTTTATTGAAATGATTAAGGATAATACTATTTAACAATTTATGGTATTCAAATTAGATTTAGATAAACTACAAAGATGATGTTTAACCTTTCAATGCTGTAAATTTAACACAAAATAATCAAATACACTTGATTTTATATGAATATGTAATTAAATAAGGTAACACAGTGAAATCTAAAGAAAATGCTTTACTTTAGGGGGAAATTTAATAAGGTGTTTTCACCTGAAAACAGACATTTTAAACCCAATTTTTCACCTGGTTGGAGCAAAAAAAAAAAGGTAAAAACACCTTAGTAAACTTTGCCCTAAGTCTGTATAAAACATATCTCAAAACTCCACCAGAAAAATAGAAGCCAGAGAAAGATACAAGAAGGATACAAGTGAAGCTGAAATTCAGAATGGAGCTTGCATTAAAGGAATTAAATAAGATCTAGAATTCTAGAGTAACTGACATATCTCCAATGTTGCACTTGTTTACATTGCGCTTTATTTTTCCATAGCCCTCTTCTCCCCAGTGTTTTCCCCAGCTGTAAAAAAACAAAATCACAAACACAAAATTTCACTGAGATGTGTTATGTCAGAATATTTTCATTTAATGTAGTACACATGTATGACTGCCACTGAACTGAATTCAAGTTACATTTTACAAGAAGTTATTGGCTTACATTTCTGTTCTGTTAAAGAAATAAAACATATGCGGTTCGCATCTATACAAACAAAACTTGCTGCATTTGTTGTGTGTCTGCTTTGCAGTTTAGGGAGTAGTCACCTGGTCACAGTGTTCCCCAGCCCCCCTGAATTCATAGGATGAACCTTGTGTGTACCAGTTGGTGACCAGCAGCTTGACTATTTCTACATCATTCAAACAGGAACGACAACCCTTTGACAAGTTTATTGCATTGTTTATAAAAATGTAATGACAACTATTAATTGTTACTGACATATTTTTATGAAGAACTAACTTTTCTAAAAAAAAGAACTTTTAGCAGTCGTAAGAGCAAAAGGGGTCTCCAGAACAGGGTAATATTTTTGCTGATCACCAAGTTCATTTGTATATGAACACTGAAAGTAGCTTTGGTAGTGGATAGATGTTAGTTACAATGCAAAATGATTGATAATACCTTTATATGTTCCTAAATCAATCTTTCCTTGCAAAAATACTGTTTACATTCAGGGGACACTAAAGGCTCAGAACAAATGCCTCTGCTTAGCTTAGCAAAACCTATAACAGCCTAATGAACCACACACAACTTGTATTTAATTTACCTAGATCCAGTCATTACATGTCATTCAGGGCAAGCAGTAGATGGAATCCATTTTGTGATTTTAGTAATTTCCCCAGCCAATGTCCTTGACACTGTTTACTGGGGGACCGAGGTAAAATACCCAGACTAGAAATTCAAAGTATTACTGTCAAATAAATCAGGCACATGGTTCCATCACAAGATAAATGATACTGACTAAATCGTCAATTCAGAAGAATCCTTGTGGAACAAAGTTAAAGTGTTAAAAGGGAATAGTCTGCTTATTTTATTTAATAATAATTCAGGTTAAAAAACATGAGCAACTCTTCAATAAAAAAAAAAAAAAACAATACCTGCCAAGATCTTTCTTTTATCCAGTTACACTTACTTATATTGTAAAGATTATATTGTAGCAATGAAACTATGATAGGTGGTTCTGTCTTATTAGTTAAGACAAAACCGTGACAATGCAAGTATAACATTATATTTCATTTAAAGAGAATCAAACATTAGAATAGTTCTTAATTTATTTCTTTTTAATGTCATATTTATTTGACAGACATTTATTTACTAGTCAGCCTATTTTGCCATAGTCGCTAAGTGTTACACACCTACAGGAGTCAAAGTATACTAATCATGTGAATTGCCTTTAGTTCACAATAATATTAATATATAAGAGGCAGTGATGACATTGTTATAGGCACTGGACATTAGTCTGATAGGGCTACAGTTGTACTAAAGGTACATTTGGGCAAGAAAGACCTTTGCAAGAAAATGATTTGTTCTAGCAAAAAATCTTTCTTATGCAAACGATCCCCAACTTTTTCTTGTCCACGGACCAGTTCCCCTCCCAGAAAATTTTTAGGCACTAGTCCATATCCCGGTGGTTGGAGACCCCTGTGTTAGGCTTTACTTCTTCTTTAAATAGTTCAGCCCATCTGATTTACCTTTACATTGTGTAAGTTTATTCAGCAGGTCCACTGAGCATTCAGATCAGCTCAGCTGAATATATAAAATATTTATAAACTATTTCAGCTATAATCATGGATAATACATCATAAACATGTTTTTTATGATTCATATTCAATACTTCCCCTTTCATTTTTTCCTTATTGACAAATTTGGCCTTATTTTTACTGACCAGTGTAGGACTGAATGTAGGGACCCACCAGGAAACAAGTGATTAGAGGCCCACCAGGAAACAAGTGATTGGAGGCCCACCAGGAAACAAGTGATTAGAGGTCCACCAGGAAACAAGTGATTAGAGGCCCAACAGGAAACAAGTGATTAGAGGCCCACCAGGAAACAAGTGATTAGAGGCCCACCAGGAAACAAGTGATTAGAGGCCCACCAGGAAACAAGTGATTAGAGGCCCACCAGGAAACAAGTGATTAGAGGCCCACCAGGAAACAAGTGATTAGAGGCCCACCAGGAAACAAGTGATTAGAGGCCCACCAGGAAACAAGTGATTAGAGGCCCACTAACCAAAGGATTTTTAGTGTCTTACAGTTCCATTAATCAAAGGATTTTTTTTTTGTCTTTTAATTCCACTAACAAAATTATATTTTTGTATCTTTCAGTTCTACTCTTCAGGCCCTATTATTTACTTGTATCCCAGCTTTTGTGTCTCTTAACCCCTACCTGCTTAAGAAAGGAGCTTATTTATCAAAGTGAGAATTCAACTGCCAAAGTGGAATTTTGTCAGTTTGAGTCACTATGCTCCAATAGTCATTAATTCTCTACTCCTTATTCACTAACCAATGAATTCCCCTATTGAAGAAGCAAACAGTGTTGGATGCTGTTTACTGTGTAGTGTAGCGTAGTCAATCGGACAATACTCAAAGGGCGAAATTTACTAAGGGCGGATTTAGTCCGCCCGAAGTTAATTCCTGCCCACACGTATTTTTACCGCAGGTGCAGTATTCCGATTGATTTGCGATCGCACGATCGCAATTCTGATCGATTTGTGATAGCACGATTGGAATTGCGCTCGATTTGCGATCGCACGATCGAAAATCGATCAAAGTACCGCACGTGCGGGCAGGAATTAACTTCGGCCGATTGTTTCGCCCTTAGTAAATTTCGCCCAAAGACTGGGAAGTGTCCAATGAAAACAAATTCTGACTTTTAGGCAACTATTTGGACTTTTGTGAATAAGATTTCATGCCAGGTTTTCAAACTCCAATAGGGCCCCCTAAGCATTGGAAACAGTACGAGTTTTCCCTGTGTCCTGGAGGCCAAGTGAAAACTGTTGCTAACTTGGCAGTGAACTGGCAACCCTGCTCTCAAGGAACAGGAAGATAGCACTGTGACTCAGTGGGTACAGCAAAAATAGCCAATTTTTCTACCAATTTGTTAATTGCCAATATGGTTAATTTGCATGTTTACTTACATAATGCAAATACTTGACATTTTAAAGTACCATGAACCATTTGAAAAAAAATGTTAAAGGTGATTTTAGATAACATACCTGTTTTTTATTATCCAATAATCCTCACCATCATCTTCGCCATCTTTACAATGCAGACTGCCATAGCCCAGAATAATTATTGCATGGTTTAAATACGGAGCACATTCTCCATCAAATATCCCTGTTTGTTAACAGAATTAAGCAGACAGGTTTTAGAGTCTATTCTGTTTTTAGTATAGTTCTTAACTAAGACTATTTGGAGTAAGATCTTTTTAACTATTGTAAAAGTTTGAAAGTTATACATAACTTTATATTTTTTATTATATAATTTATACCAATAACATTAAATACTTAATTTTGTCCAACAGATTGTGTTGCTTTTAGGCACTTCCTGGTGGGGAAGCAATTTGCACACTCCACCATTAAATGTCCATAATTGCTGGATTACATGCTGTCAGACAAAATTTAGGGAGGTCAAGGCCACTGCAAAAAATTAAAAATACAAGTTATCTTTCAAAGTTCTTTACAATTGTTAAAAAGCCTGTGGAGCTGACATTGTCATTTCAAGGGCCAGTTTCAGAAATAGTCAGTGATATTGCCTTTAATAATGTACTCCATGATTAGCAATGCTATCTAGTGTAAATCTTGTGCAACATATGCAGTTCTTGAACAGCTGTTTGAGGGAGCTTACTACCATGCAAAATGTGCACATGCTATATATTTGGAAACTCATATTGTGTATCTATATTTGCATTTGGAAAACAATGATATCTAATAGTAACAGCAGCAAGCACTCACTGGGGAAGATGTGATTTGGGTTGAAAGCATAGATGTGCAGGAACTTGAGACAACTAGCTAGGTAAAAGTAAGAAGGTGGGGCAGAGGGAAAGAATCAAGAAGGCTAATCCTGATCTTGTGCACCCCAACAAGTTTGCCATGTGGGGGGATGAGAGCGCTGTGCGCTTAATCATAGTATGATTAAGCGCACAGACCGAAACGCATAATAGGTGCCATATTTTTTATTTTAATTTTGTACCTGCTTTTAAGTTTACTCCAATAAAGTGAATAATTTTTTTTTACTGCTGGTGTGCCGGAGTACTTGGAGAATTTTGAATCTCCAATAGGAAACAGGTTTTTGTCAATAACTTAAGATAATTATCTCACCCAACTAGTGCAGGTTTCAACAAGAGGGAGGAAGGGGGTGTTACTAAACCTAATATTATCTTATAGACCTGATGGAATGAAAAAGGTGTAGGTAAGGGGAACCTACAAGATAGAGGCCATAATATCATACATTTCCACTAATCTTTCAATTGGATTTTTCTTTAAGGGGCCACAAAAATGTTAAACTTCAGGAATGCTTCAAGATGCCCTTAACATCATTGACTGAGATAATGTATAGTTACTAAATTGAATTAAATAAAAAGATTCAACTAAAATCTAAAAGGTTATAATTAGTTTTCAGGGAGAGAGCATTTGGGAAGTTTCATATATCTGATTTATATTCATAAAAGTAAAACTATAAACATTATATAAGCTTGCAGACTTCATGGTGCTTATGTCCAAACTATCCAATGTCACCAGACAAAAACTGACTGTCAATCTCATGTTAAAATAATAAACTACAATGTATATGACACCTTCACTGGATCACTTATCAAGAAAAAGCATCAAAATTCTATGGTCAAATAATATGCAATACAATGACAATGCGAAAATGGTATCCAAACTATATAGGAACTTGGCAGACATGGGTATCAAACCCTTTAACACAGCATCCCAGAAATGGGTAACCAACCTCCCAAATCTGACCACAGATGAATGGGATGAAGTCACTACTAATATATACAAAGGACTAATCTCAGGTAGAGATAAATTGATACAGCACAAAATATTTCACCAACTGCGCGTAACCCCACTTAAACTACTACAGATGGGCAAACTATCAACAGATGCCCATGGTGCAATACAACCCATGCAGATTATTACCACATGATGTGGACATGCCAACCTATCAATACATTTTGGAAGGACATAGAAATATTTCTCACGAGAAAAGACATACTGAACCAAAACCTTAACCCCATAATGTACCTAACTGGGAGTAATGGATGACATATTTGTCAAAAATACACTCAGAAATAGATACAGAACTATGTTCTTCTGTGCAAAAAATGGATTAGATGGGCTCCACACCTCCTACAACCCAAAGCTGGTGCGACCTTATCAACAATGCACTGCCACTAATGAAACTAGTATATTACCACAGGGGACAAAAGGAGAAATTCAAAAAATCTTGGAGCTTCTGGTGGGACAGAGGGGGATGGGATAAGGAATATTGATTAAAATACATATAAAATTATATAAATGTGTGTAGAGGTTGATCACAAATCTAGAACCATATAGATGATAAGGACTAAGAAAATGTCTAAATAAAAGGTAACAAACACCGGAAATAGGAAATGATACACAATGTTATATATGGCAAAGCATAACAATGTAAATAGTTTATATTGATAAAATGATTGTTGAATGTAATTGAAATGAGGAAAACTCAATAAAAATATTGGTTAATAACAAAATAATAACATGCAATACAGGAAGCAGAACTGAAAGAAGCATGTGTGGCTTTAATCTAAGATATGGACAGGTCCTTCCTATTTTATTACCTATTATTGTGTTTGACATGAAGCTGTTTTTTCCTTCAATGTTATTTTTTAATCAGTTTAAAAAATTCATAAAAAAGAAGTAAACTGGGGCGTAATTTCTTTATTAATTGTATAGATATGATAAATAAAAGCCTAGTGTGAGTATTCCAGACAGAGGGGACATGCCTAAAAGAAAACAATGGATGTCGCATACTGTGAGGAAACTATGCAGTGCAGGAGTTCATAAATCTGTAATGGTGAGTCAGATCTCAGCACTCTAATTAGGGGGTAATTCAGTATAGTGCGAAGTTGCCTCCGGATCCTTCGCATCACTTCACAGAGGCTGTTATGCGCTCACTGATGTCCTGCATGCGCACATCAGCGAACACTTTAAAGGTATTCCAGTCTCAGCGAGACCACTCAAGTCGCCTCGCGAGACTGGAATCCCTTTAAAACGTTCGCTGATGTGCACGTGCAGGACATCAGCGAGCACATAACAGCCTCTGTGAAGTGATGCGAAGGATCCGGAGGTAACTTCGCACTATGCTCATTTACCCCCCAAGTTTTGTTGTATTCTTTTCTGTGGGATCTATTGATTTACTAAATTAAGACACAATTTAGTTCTCCTTTAAAGGAGAACTAAGGAGATAATAGTAAACTAGATAGCTTAAACTATGCCTTATATAAGTTAGAAAATTATCAGTGGCAGTATGATTAGAGCAGGCACTTGTACACATGGAGGCTAGTTAGTAGCGCTCTGTGCACTGATGTCACATAGTTAAATCACTGGTGCATAGTAGCATCCGCGTCATCACACATCTTTGGCACATGCGAAATAAAGATTAACTCGGGTTTAAGGGGGAACTGAGTTTCATCCCATCTGTGGCTAGGTATTCAGTATTTGATTTATTGCCTGTTATTACTATTGCAGCTGAAAGTATTTTATATTTATTGGATGAATTTAGTATGAGTAATTACATTGGTAAGTCGATATGTACATTAATATAGGAAATCAATTTATAAAACAAGCCATGATTTTAACTGAACAATTTATACACTATATGGATTTCTTTTATAATACATTAAAAAACACAAACCCATAAATGTAAAAAGTACAATATCTAATTAAGACCAAACTCTCTAAAAATGTTAAGTGTAACATTTGTATAGTTAAAAAAAAAATCAAGATACTCTGTAAATTACCTTCGCTGTATAACATAAAGTCTTCCACCACCCCAAACCCAACAGTCACTGGTCCGTCTTTTGCAACGGAAGATGCAATGTTGTGTTCACCAGGCAGAATGTAATATTTGGACACATTTAATAGTAGTGCCTCATCAGAGTCGTACTTGCAGGCAAATTTCTGTTAATAAAATTGTAAACAATGACTTGGATTCTAAAATAATGTACCTTTAAATAGATACTGTATGTCAATTGTCATTAATCAGTGGACACTCTATATACTTTGTTTACAGTTAGAGAGATAGGTCCAATATATATAAATATGTATATATGGTTTCCTTCTCTGCTATCTTCACAAAGGCCATAGGGAGTAGGCCAAAATGTATATATATATATATATATATATATATATATATATATATATATATATATAATCATTGTCCAATCAACTATGAGTATACAGCATATTCTAATCATGTGTCTGTCTAATGACATTTGGAGAAAACTTTTTAATAAAGCTACTTGTATGGTCTGACAAATAAATACATAAAATGAGTTAAACATAGGAGTCATTCTTTAAGATTTATTTTGTACATATTCATGTAACAATTTTCCTAAAACTGTAAATAGTAAAATACTATTTCCAGCAGTTCCCAGGTAGCCAAGTTCCTGTATTTCTCTGACCTCATCAAAAACATAGCATAATGCAGCAGTTTTAAGATGTAACAAGCACAGTTGTTTATCGCAAAGGTTTGCAAACTAAAAGCCTAAAAAAAAAATGACTAGTTCAGTTTCTACCAACACAAACCAGCAGATGTATTTTGAAAATCTGTTAGGTTACTATTAATATGTTAAGCCCCTATGACATAAATTAAAGCTATTTATTTCTTTTGTAAAAATCATGTATTTTGCACACTGATACCGTCTCTGTATACTCATAATCCTCAGTCTTCATGACTCCATGACTTGAAATATACTCTATGGCAAGTAATGGAAGCCCTCCACAGCATCCGTTATCCAGTGGATCACAGTCAACAAGCTGCTGCTCACTCAGATTAAGAAGTTCTCCACTCTTAATGCAATTAAGTGTTTCAATCACACCCACCTGAAACAAAATACAACATAACTGCTGCAGTTCCCAGTAGTCACTATTAGTAGAGCAAGAATATTGCCATTGTCTTCTATGTATCAAATCTACCAGTTATTCCTCTCCTGTGCTGCTTTTTCTCTAAATTACTTTAGCATCAGTTCAGAGAGAAGCAGGGTTTCTCACTATATGGTTTAACAGACCAGTCATTTGTAATTTATGAAGAAACCTGCTCATTGCTTAAACAGATTTTAAAATAATTTGTAACAGCCCAACTTCTATTGTGTTCTTTCCATTTTAATTGTTATATCTAATTGTGTTATTTTAATTATTTTTATGACATATTTTAGATACATTCTTCTATAATAGACAAATTTATAGACAAATGTTCAAAGCATTTAACATTACTCTTACTTATGCAATAAATAAAACAAATGACATAATTGATAATCATATCTAAGAATTGCTGTTTACAGTAGCAAATGCCCAGCAGGATCCACAATAGTCTCCTTGATTTTTGACAGGAGTCACACATTCAGAATCTCTCCAGTCAACTTCCTTAGGAATGTTGTCATTTTTCCCATAGTTGTATTTGCGAATTGGTCCTGATGTTTTATATTTTTCCGTTGGTAAAAGGCAGTTCCGTGAGTTCCGTTCTTCTGAAGTCTAAAACAATAAAAAGTAACAACAAATGACACATGAAAATGTTTTGCAACACCATGATACTTTTCACTTGCACTGTGAGTCTGGTTGTATATCCTTAATAAACACCTAATTAATGGCAATATTGTTTATTTGACAATCATGCTGCCAGCTAGATCCTCCTACAACTAATCAGACATGCTCATGGGACAGACCTGCAGGGGGTATATATTTGTACATTTATAGTATCAAAAATAAGTTTGGAGTCTAAGGGGGGAATTCAGCAAGCTCCGAAGTGAGGCATGTAGTGTTCGCCTCACTTCGGAACAACTGAAATGCGCATGCTGATGTCCTGCACGCGGACATCAGCACGCACATTAAAGGGATTCCCCTCCCGGCGAGGAGTCTCGAGTGCTCTCGCCGGGAAGGGAATCCCTTTAATGCGCATGCTGATGTCCGCGTGCAGGACATCAGCATGCGCATTTCAGTTTTTCCGAAGTGAGGCGAACACTATGCTCCTCACTTCGGAGCTTGGTGAATTCCCCCCTAAATTTCAGTTGATAAATGATTCATTCAATCAGCCTATAAAATAATCTAAAACATACAATAATATTAAAATAGAACAACACATAAGACGGCTGAGAAAATCATTGGCACCTCTCTTCCCTGCATCCAGGACTTATATAAATCTCGT